>MAPW01000120.1:0-103821 GCA_001689995.1 Tilletia indica
CTCGGGACATGACCTTACAGATCCAGCTCGAGTTGATATGCCAATCTGTAGAAATGAGATAGAAAGAAGCTCGTAAGAGAGCTCGAAACTTCAAGCACAGGGGCTGTGGGACCGAGAGATCGTCACCTGTTGAGAATTGACAAGGCTGGATTTCACCGATCAATGAAGTCGTCAAAGGTGAGAACCAGCAGACCATCAGCGCGAATATCAAGACGCGGAGAGTCCTTGATCCGAAATTCCAGAGGTTCATCGTCGCTGGCGCTATCAGGATGCTCGACCCGGCGGAAGCTCTTGTCCCATTTGCGTGACAGGCCGATGAAGGCTCGCAAGACGTCCTCAACGCGAACGGGACGCTGAAGTTCGGAAGCCGGACCTGCCGGTACGTTGGCGGCCATTCGAGCTGATGTGGAAAGTATGCGCTGGCTCATGCATCGATCGACGTGATCCGGCGAAGTGAATACTATCTCGAGCGTGAACACCGGTGGGCATGTTGCGCATTCGTCTTGGATGTGAGGGAACCTGCTCAGGTCGAGTCCGACGTTCTCCGCTTGAAGTCTGAACATGCCCCAGGTTGGCCAGTAGAGCCTGTTGAAGATTGGGTGGGTGCTGATAAATTCGTTCACGCCTCTGGAAAAGGTTGGGTCCGTCTTGATGGCCTCCATCGTTTTGGCGTGCGCGAGACGGCCAATCTCCAAAAGACGGGCCTCGGTGATGACCGGATTCGTGGAAGGCCAATTGCGAAAAACGGCCCGAGAGAGGACGACATGGTTGTCGATGGTGCTTTTGACTCTCTTGCAAGATCTTCGGAGTGAGAGCAGTGTGAAGTAGTCGCATTGAACCAAGATCGATTCGATGATTTCGGAAGGAAGGTCGAAGAGCGGGAAGACGTGTGCGGAGGTAGCGACTGAGGAGGTAGACATGTTGATAGCTGCCGAGAAAGAAGAAGACCCTATGGAGTAGAGGGAAAGAAGTTGTCAGCTGATCCTGCGAGAGGTTAGATAGGAACAAGAGTTGCAAGGATGGTGAAGATGAGCATGCCGACGTGCTGTATTTTCGAAATTCTCGTCTCAACAGGACACTTTGTGAGCTACTGTATCCATCGAGCCCAGTTCCTGCGTAGGAAACAAAGTCAAAGCGAACCAATGGCAGACTTCTGTAACGTACTGCTTGCTTTGATCTCGTTGGTGCCGGCCGGACCAGTAGTTGGTGGTTCTCATGGTGTCAAAGGGCGTGCGAGGATGAAGGGATGGGCGATTTCGATCGATTGATCGATCGATCGATCAAAGAATTCTGATATTGGCCTCTGTATCAGCTCTTGTGCTCTGCCTTTCGGCGAGACTTGGCCGCACTTTACACGGGGAATGCGGGTAGAGTATAATATAGTGGAGGGAAAGTCAGGGGAATGATATTGGTTCGATGAGAGACTCATCACGCCGCGTTTCGCATGCGTCGATGAAGTGGAAAGGAAACAGCTGTTGGAAGCAGAACCAATGTTGAGCGATCCCACTCTGATTCCAACGCAAGCGCGCTGTGAGAACCGGGACTTACAGATTCAGAAGTCAAAGCAATCGTCGAAGGTCAGGACGAGGAGACCGCCTTCCTTGACCTCGAGCTTGGGGGGAGTGTTGACCCGAAACAGCGTTTCATCTTCTGGATCCTCCTGGTCAGGATCTTCACTGGGAAAGAGATCGTCCCAGTCATGCGAGAGACTGACGAGGGCGCTGATTACGTCCTTCACTCGAACAGGCTGTGGTGGCGGCGGCAGACCGGCGTTGCCTGGCGGTGACGGCTGCGGCGGGGGAGCGCCCATTCGTTCTTCGGCTCCACCGAACTTGACGAGCAAGTCGAGGTAGCGATCGGGGCAGCGCTGAGAGGTGAGTACCACCTCTAGCAAGGAAAGGTGACGCTCGACTGCCTTGATGACCTTCCTCCCTTCCCTCCTTGGTCCACGATACGTCCGAGGTGGAGTGCCAGCTCACCTCCCCATTCGCGCCGTGGAGTGGTGGACGCTGTGGTGACGCTCGACGACTGCCTTGACGGCCGACAAAGCGCCTCCGGTGTTGCGCGCCTCTGGAAGCCCTTATCATCCGCCTTGCGCATGCTCCCTCGGCGCTATCCGAGCGACACTGACGCCTTCTGACGCCTTGGAGAGCAGTGCGGAGCAGTCTCCAAAAGTGCTCGTGGAAGGAGAGCCCGCTCGAGAAGATGTGGTTCTGATGAGTGACCATGCAGAAGGTTTCGATCTTGTGCTTGAGCAGTTGGAACTTGGAGCGGTGTTGGGTGCCATCATGCCGCGTGACCGGGAGGAAGTTTGCTGAACCTTCCGCTCCTCTCGTGCCCATCTCCAACCTCGGTCATCTCGACCAGCATGTACCATCTCTCGCACCCCAAGGCAGCTCCTCATGGCCGACACCACCACCACAGCCGCGCTCGGTCACCACATGGGTGGTTCCCCTTCCTCCTCCTCTCCCTCATCGGGAACCCCGCGATTCACCCGGATCCAAGACATGGCATGATCGGCAGATCCTCTACCTGATCGTTCATGCGGCGCCGACTTCCCCCGTTCGCAAGCTTCCATGCTATGGGCGGTTGGTTGGCCTTCCTCGGTGCGGGGCAGCTAGCCATCTTCTTCCTACTCGCTCAGCGCCTCGCCGGAGTACAATACGCAAGTTGTGCCGTTAGCTGCTTCTCACGCTGCCCAAACAGAATCGCTGACCAAGGTATTGTGTATGCCATCCCGCCCCACCCAAATTTCCGCGCTCCCTCGTACGAAATCTTGGGCCTTCTCCTTGCCGTCCTCCTCGCCGTCCTCCTCGCCGTCCAACTCCTCCTGGCCGCCCGTGCACGCTCACGCGAAAGCAATCGGCGAGAGGAAGATGAAGCAGCAGCAGCAGCATCAGCAGACGCATCAGGTTCGCATCAAGCGCAGTCCGAGAAGAGCGGGACAAAGAATCAGATTGAAGACCAGAGCGAGCGAACGATGAAGATCGATGATCAGCTCTGGACGCACAAGACGGCTCCTGCTTCCCTCGTCAAGAGTCGACAAAGGCCGAACGGCGCGAATGAGGACGCATTCATGGTACCTCTCCTATACCCTTCCATCGAAAGCAACATCGTCCTACCCGGCAATACTAGATTAACATCATCATCCGCCGCAGTGCCCATGACGGCCGTAAATCCACAGATCCGGAGTAACACCGCAGAACTCGCCCAAGTAGCCGATTCGCTCCTCCGGTGCACTCTCTGCATGGAACAACGCACACCGGAACGCGGCAACTCCGCCGTCACAGAATGTGGGCACATATTCTGCTGGGACTGTATTACTGGCTGGGCTCGAGAAAAGGTAAGAAGGAAGGGGACCCAGACGTGAGCGCTCAGGAATCTGCGCACTGAGGACTTCTTCCTTGACGTCTACAGCCGGGATGTCCACTCTGCCGTCAATCAATCACGCCCTCAAGACTGTTGCCCGTGTACAATTTCTGAGCAGGCAAACAACAGGAATGCAGATTTATCTCGCTGTCGTGTTGAGTTCACACAGAAAACATGGTCCAAGCACGTAAAGGAGGGAGGGAAAACGTAATGTATGTGTATTGAGGCGAGGCAAGAGCCGAACAAGGTATATCTTTTGGTTTTCTGCTTTTGGAATTCGAGGATTGTGCGAGGGGTTTTGTTTGTACTACCGACTATAGTGAGATGAAGAACGAAGGAAGGGGAAAAGCAAACTTGACACGAACGAGAAAGTGGTGGAAGGAGGACGAACGACAGCTGACCATGGGGAGTGTGAAGGCATGTGAGGGCTAGTGCACCGGAGAAGGCTTGGGACCGAGCGAAGGCAAGAAAGACAGAGACGGGTTGATGTTGTGTGTGTGAATGCGTAGCCAGGTCATTGCCGCTCGTACGCAGCAGCATAGAAGGCCGGATCAGACTCGTGCATGTCCGCACTGCCGTAGTACGCCCGCGAGTTGTAAGCCTGTTGTTGCTGTTGTTGCTGTTCATATGGATCCGCACCATAGCCTCCAGCACCCGCGCCCGCGCCTGCTGCTGCCTGTGTGCCCTGCTGATAGTAAACCGTACCCGTAGGCGGAGACATTTGCGCCGCGTACGCGTCGAAACCATAAGGAAATTCGGCCCCACCCGAATCTGCATTCGGAGTTCCGTACCCGTTATGTTCACCAATGTGGACCTGGCTCATGGCATGATTCAAGATGGCCTGTCCCTGGTCGTCGTATCGATGGCCAGCCAACGAGCCTGGGCCCGAGTATGCGGAACTATAAGTTTGCTGCTGATACTGGGGCTGTGGCACGTAGCGGGGCACTTGATTGCTCGACACATTCTCAGGACCAATGCCGCTTGTAGAAGGCGCGGGCGAAGCAGACGGCCGGAATGCAGGCACCTTAGCAGCACTGGCTGGCAACGTGCTCAGCGTTCGAGAATGCTTTCCTAGCGCAGACCGTGTGGAAGAAGCCTGCTGCATATGCGGGGGCAGGAATCCGGGGGTGTCCTTCTTGATATGAGTCGGAGATTCACGGGGTTGTGATGGCGATGTGGGTGATGGCTGCGATGTTTCGTTGGCGGTCGATCTCGGTTGGTGAGAAGCAGCCGGTGGCGCCGAGGGAGCACCATAGGAAGAAGGCTGATATGCGCTACCAGCAGGACTGCCTCGCGCGTACGATTCTTCACCGTAAGGTACTCCAGGGTAATACGGGCTCATCGGCGCTGCGGCGACATTCTGCATGGGCGGGCAAATAGCCCATAGCAACCGGCTGCCCGCCAGTCAGATCGAAGACTATTCCAGTCGCGTCCACTGCGAAGCACGGCGGCAGGCTTGGCGCCATCGTGATGGGGGCCGGTGGACCCATTGGGTACAGCGGCGGCGTGCCTGAAGTCGCTGAAGGGGTACGGAGGAAGCTTGACTGGGAGGCATGTGCGAGGTTGGTTGTCTCACTGACGAGTACGGTACCTGAGACCCGGCCCCAAACCCTGCAGGAGGTCCCTGTTGCCCACCGACCGAACGTAGTGAAGCCTCACGTTGCTCCGACAGACGCACCGACGCGCCTGGACGTTTGTGGGGCTAACAGGAGGAACCAGTAGACGTTAGTCAGAAGCATTAGAATCTGCGTGATTTGCGACGAAAATCGCTCACAGAAGCCTTCGTGCCCGCTCCACAGAACGCCTGAGACTGCCTCGACCAATCGCCACTTTCTCTTCTGGGTTCTTGGAATCGTCAACCTGAGTAGATGGGTTATCCGAAAAGAGAAGCAACCCACGAGCCGGGAGGCGAGCACGAGGAGAAACTCGGTTGGGAAGAGCTTGAGGAGGCCGAGGATACCCGTTGAAGACAGGGAATGCAAATATAAGTTCAAGCCTATCGATATCTCCCACCCCTTTGATTCAGAAAGCACGACTCACCGAAGATGTCCACTTCCCGGGCGGCCAGGTCGAGACCTGGTTTAGTGCCGTCCTCGGCTGACAATAGTGCTTTCGACTTGTCTGGGAGAGATGAAGCTGGACAGGAAATTGAAAAGGAAAGATCAGCGAGGCCTCTACCAACCAGCTCCAAGGAGATCAGGATGAACTTACAGAGGAAGACCTTCGTGTGGTGCTGAAGTACACGGTAGAAAAGGGGTGAAAGAATCTGATCAGTACAATGACAAGCACATGAAACGCAGCAGAAGTGCAAGTAGACTGAAACCTTCCTTCTGTGGTCCTATGCGAGCGTGCACCGCTGCCGATCCGGAGCACCGCCTCGGTCTCTTCAGCGCGCCGACCGAAAGGAGCGGTCCACGGTACGCCCGAGGTGGAGTGCCAGCTCACCTCCCCATTCGCACCGTGAACGCAAGTGTGACGCTCGACTGCCTTGATGACCTTCCTCCCTTCCCTCCTTGGTCCACGATACGTCCGAGGTGGAGTGCCAGCTCACCTCCCCGGTCGAACCTAGGGTACGCCCGAGGTGGAGTGCCAGCTCACCTCCCCATTCGCACCGTGAACGCAAGTGTGACGCTCGACTGCCTTGATGACCTTCCTCCCTTCCCTCCTTGGTCCACGATACGTCCGAGGTGGAGTGCCAGCTCACCTCCCCGGTCGAACCTAGGGTACGCCCGAGGTGGAGTGCCAGCTCACCTCCCCATTCGCACCGTGAACGCAAGTGTGACGCTCGACTGCCTTGATGACCTTCCTCCCTTCCCTCCTTGGTCCACGATACGTCCGAGGTGGAGTGCCAGCTCACCTCCCCGGTCGAACCTAGGGTACGCCCGAGGTGGAGTGCCAGCTCACCTCCCCATTCGCACCGTGAACGCAAGTGTGACGCTCGACTGCCTTGATGACCTTCCTCCCTTCCCTCCTTGGTCCACGATACGTCCGAGGTGGAGTGCCAGCTCACCTCCCCGGTCGAACCTAGGGTACGCCCGAGGTGGAGTGCCAGCTCACCTCCCCATTCGCACCGTGAACGCAAGTGTGACGCTCGACTGCCTTGATGACCTTCCTCCCTTCCCTCCTTGGTCCACGATACGTCCGAGGTGGAGTGCCAGCTCACCTCCCCGGTCGAACCTAGGGTACGCCCGAGGTGGAGTGCCAGCTCACCTCCCCATTCGCACCGTGAACGCAAGTGTGACGCTCGACTGCCTTGATGACCTTCCTCCCTTCCCTCCTTGGTCCACGATACGTCCGAGGTGGAGTGCCAGCTCACCTCCCCGGTCGAACCTAGGGTACGCCCGAGGTGGAGTGCCAGCTCACCTCCCCATTCGCACCGTGAACGCAAGTGTGACGCTCGACTGCCTTGATGACCTTCCTCCCTTCCCTCCTTGGTCCACGATACGTCCGAGGTGGAGTGCCAGCTCACCTCCCCGTTCGCGCCGTGGAGTGGTGGACGCTGTGGTGACGCTCGACGACTGCCTTGACCGGCGACAAAGCGCCTCCGGTGTTGCGCGCCTCTGGAAGCCCTTATTCCCCCGCCTTGCCCATGCTCCCTCGGCGCTATCCGAGCGACACTGACGCCTTGGAGAGCAGTGCGGAGCAGCTCCCAGATCGCCCGCTGTCGAGACCTGGTTTAGTGCCGTCCTCGGCTGACAATAGTGCTTTCGACTTGTCTGGGAGAGATGAAGCTGGACAGGAAATTGAAAAGGAAAGATCAGCGAGGCCTCTACCAACCAGCTCCAAGGAGATCAGGATGAACTTACAGAGGAAGACCTTCGTGTGGTGCTGAAGTACACGGTAGAAAAGGGGTGAAAGAATCTGATCAGTACAATGACAAGCACATGAAACGCAGCAGAAGTGCAAGTAGACTGAAACCTTCCTTCTGTGGTCCTATGCGAGCGTGCACCGCTGCCGATCCGGAGCAAGTTGGTGGTTCTCATGGTGTCAAAGGGGCGTGCGAGGATGAAGGGATGGGCGATTTCGATCGATTGATCGATCGATCGATCAAAGAATTCTGATATTGGCCTCTGTATCAGCTCTTGTGCTCTGCCTTTCGGTGAGACTTGGCCGCACTTTACACGGGGAATGCGGGTAGAGTATATATAGTGGAGGGAAAGTCAGGGGAATGATATTGGTTCGATGAGAGACTCATCACGGCCGCGTTTCGCATGCGTCGATGAAGTGGAAAGGAACAGCTGTTGGAAGTAGAACCAGTGTTGAGCGATCCCAACTCTGATTCCAACGCAAGCGCGCTGTGAGAACCGGGACTTACCGATTCAGAAGTCAAAGCAATCGTCGAAGGTCAGGACGAGGAGACCGCCTTCCTTGATTTCGAGCTTGGGGGGAGTGTTGACCCGGAACAACGTTTCATCCTCTGGATCCTCTTGGGCAGGATCTTCGCTGGGGAACAGATCGTCCCAGTCATGCGAGAGACCAACGAGAGCGCTGATCACGTCCTTGACCCGTACCGGCTGTGGTGGCGGCGGCAGACCGGCGTTGCCTGGCGGTGACGGCTGCGGCGGGGGGAGCCCATTCCTTCTTCGGCTCCACCGAACTTGACGAGCAAGTCGAGGTAGCGATCGGGGCAGCGTTGAGAGGTGAGTACCACTTCGAGCAAGGAGACCGGTGGACGGGTGGCACATTCATTCTGAATGTGAGGCACGTCTTCGACACTGACTTCACTGCTGAGCATGGCTTCGGCCCAGAAGTTCTCGGAGGACCAATAGAGCTGGTTGATGGCGGGGTGGGTATCGATATATGCGTTGACGGGCTTGCTGAGGTCGTCGAGGTACCGCGCGGGCTTGGGGGCTAATGGATGGGTCATGAATGCCCTGAGCGTTCTATCATGCGCGAGGCGACGGATCTGGATTTGGTCGGCTTGGGTGAGGCAAGGGTTGGAGAGAGGCTTGTAGCGAAAGAGAACTTCGTCGAGGGACGAGTCAGCGTCAATCGTCCCTTTGATGGACTTGCAGGTCTGGCGCAGGGTCTTGAGTGTGTAGTAGTCGCATTGGAGTAGCAAGGACTTGGTAGCTGCGGGAGGGAGTCTCAGAAGGCTGGAGACGGGGACGAGGACGAGGAGGAGGAAAGGGAGACAGATGCTGAGGACATGGAAGCTGACGTGGACATTTGGGGAAAGCTACTGCAGGAGGTGAAGGGTGAAGAAGTGGTTGTCGTCAGCTACAGAAGCGCACCAACTTCTCTTTGTGGGTGGTCAGCTTCCTGAAGAAAGGGAGGTCAGCTGTCTTTGTGCGCCAGTCAATCTTCCGGTTGACCCCTCAGCCACACCCGACCGTCTTCTCATCACCTCGGTTCAACGCACAGAGCATCTTTCGAACCCGACCGCCCGACCTTTCAGGCCACTGCTTGGATGGTCGCAGCAAGCAGCAAGCTCCCTTCCTCATTGGTTGATTGGTGGGAGGGCAGTCTTGGTCGATCAGCTGATTGATTGATCGATCGATCGACGAGGTTTATCCTGAACCGGCGGCTCGGAGGCAGTGGCCGAACACCGACCTAGCACAGCGAACAAGAAAGGAACAGGCGCTGGCCTGGGCTGGAGGGGAGGCAGTGAGTGGGAAGGATGGGAACTGCGGTCTGGGAAGCAGAGTCCAGCGTCCCCCCCCCCCCCTCCCCCTCCCCCATCCCTTCTTCCGGTAGCGCAGCCGGTCTGGCAGAGAGCACGGTGTTGCCCATTTGCAGCGATAGTAGCAGCAAGTTCCATCCACATTTGGGCTTTGGGAGAGAAGTGAGAACGTACTTATTTCTCGACTCTGTGCTCCAGCATGCTCCATCTCTCCCACCATTTGCTCCTATCCTCGAATAGACAGTAAGGCTGCTCTTTGCTCTTCGCTCATTCCGTACTCAGCACGGTGTGGTGTTTGGCGTTCAATTTGCGAGGCGCCAGCATGGAGAGGCCCAGATACCATGCCAGCGGAGAGGCCAAGCTCAAGCGGAGGGTTGCCTCCTCGACAATTGCTGGGAGCTCGTCGGGAGTGCGAGGGAGTACACAGTCAGTACACTCCGGTCCCCACTACTCTCCGTGCTCCATGGATGCTGCTTCCGACATCTGACAGCGGCACCTGCCCAGCGGAAGCCAGCAAGGACCGCTCGGCGTTCATTTTTGCAGACCAGACAAGGGTATAACAAGGGATCTAAGCTCGGCGCTAAAGGCGAGCTCTAGCTGCTAACTTTTTGGGATTGTTGGTGCAATCACCACCTTTCTGCGCAGGTTCTTGCTGATGGCTTCACGCTTCGCCAGATCACCTTCATCGCATCAGCCAGCCTTCCCCCGCAGACACCAGCATCGAGCATCGTTTCGCCTCCAGGCTCCAGCCTCTATTCAGCTTCACCTCATCGCAGTCCGCATCTACAAGTTATATACCCGGCACACCATCGCCGCCTCAAGCCTCAAAAATCTCAAAGTAGGTTAGGCCCTACGCAGGACGTGCCGCCTAAACGGAAACCAGCCAGGTGAGTGAGACAATGAGACCACGTACAGCTACGTTCCATAAGTTTGTCCGAAAACGCAAATTCGACCTTTTTGACCACACAGAATTTGACACGTCGTTCCTATGTATCTATCTCTTCGTCAGCATTAACATTCGCTAATTTTTAGTTATCTTGATAGAGGAGAACAGCAGGAATCCGTACCTTGTGTAAGCAGTAAGTTACCTTGAAAATTGGCCGGTCTATCGCATTTCTGGTAAGGAGCAGGGACGATCTGGTTTTGTCAACTGCCATGCCTCTTCACTCCTCTTCCACTTGAAAAAGGGGGCTGGAGCACTGAATAGACAGGAAGAGCTGCTCATTCCCGACCAGAAAGCTCTCTACGGATATGCGACCTCTCTCTTGGCCTTTGAAAGTTTTCTTCGAAGAATAAGAGGCGGGCAAATCGGTAATCATCACTAAAACACGTTGACCTTTGGAAACTCAGTTGGGTGTACTAAGACCTCCTGACTTCTCCAATAGATATCAAAGTCATCTGCCAGCGCAAGGCTTCAGTCCAGCCGGAGGTCTCTGAATTGAGAATTGGCCTCTCTGGGTGCATTTGAATGATTTGACGATGCCTGCCCTGATCATGCCTAAATATTCACCATACTGCCAACTACTCTTCGCCAGTGGGGATGAAAAAATTAGTGAGTGAGAGTATTCAAGCAGATGGTAGCATCTACCATTGCAGCCTCTGAAGTTGGCTGTAGATGCTCTGTGGAAGGAGTTGTGACCAAGTCAAGTTCAAGTATCTGAGTGACAACAATTGGTCTTTTGACTAAGGTAAAGTAGTTAACCAAGCCCAACCGCAGACTGAATGAGACATTTCTGAGTAGAGGATGACAGGAGAAAACGCTGGATATAAGCTTGATGTGTGTTTGCTTTGGGATCATTCATGTTGTCAAATAGCGAAAGGTGGGATGGCAATGGTTCAAAATGGGTTTCGGACAAACTTATGGTAGGGTACTGTACATATGTAGTACGGCGAGATGGGAGACTGCTCTTGTGGTAGTCGCAGTTTCGCGCTGCTCTTGCCTCGCTGGCGGTTTGGAAGACCGCCGGCTATCACAACAGCAAATGCAGGTACAGATAGAGCGTAGAAGTAGAATTTGCCTGCGGAAGTGCGAGGTTTCCATATGGACTCCGTTGCTTCTGCGCTTCTACGGAGCGCTTCTTTCTGCTCCTTGACGTCGTCGCACTCATATAGAACATGTGCGAGGGCGAGGGGCGAAGGGTCCCAACAAGGTTAAATTGGGTGATACATACCAGGCCCAAAGCGACGAGGCGTCTCATATCTCATTTCAGTAATCGTCTGCTTTCCCCCTCGCTTCCTAGTCCCCACCCATAAAGGACGACCTCTCCATCATACATCTTGCCCTCCTCCCTCTAGTTACTCACCACCCACCTCTTTCTGCTGCTTCCTCTTCAACTTCTCACTCCCAGCCAGAAGTAGCCAGTGTTATAACCACATCCTCAATTACATCTCCAGGAAAGGTATGTTCACCATCATGGCCGTGACGGAGATGTCGATGCTGCGGGGGCGGTGTCTGCACAGGCGTCATCACCTCGCAGCCGTCGACGCGTCAACACTGCTGTCTCATACCTGTGTTCTTCATCTTTCCTCTCACAGAGCACGCCAAGCACTCGAGCCTTTCCCTCATCCGCTCAATAATATCCCGTCTCAAAATAGTACGAAGCGTATCCGATTTCAAGGTGAGTTGCGCCTCTTCCAAGTCTCCGAAGCGTCTGGACTCTTTTTTCCCATCTCATCTCATTCGAGCTCAGCTTGGGACGGCTTGCGAGCGTTCAAAGCCCAGCGACGGCACGGCTTGTGCTTTCCGCGCCGTCTGACTTCCGCCGTGTTCTCATCCTGTTTCCCAACTTTTCTCCCTCCTCCCCACCGTAAACGCCCTTTAAAACCAGGCGCACCCCTTCCATCTCTCCCTTCCCTTCCTCCTCCTGCACGTCTCCCTTCTCCTTTCCTTTGGTCTTCTGAAACCTTTCTCTCCACTTCTGTTCTGCACCGACTCACGACCCACTCCCCCTTGATCTCCTCTTGAAACAGGCCCCCACCCCTCAATCCAGCACAAGATGAAGTTCTCTGTCGTCCTCGGTCTCACCGCCGCCCTTGCCACCGTGTCTCACGCCCAACAACTCGCCTCGGAGTCACCAGCAGAGCGCTATGTCGCCGAGCTTGCCTCCAACCCGGCTCTCGTCGCCACCTCCAACCTCGTCCGCTCCCCTTCTTCTTCCGAAGAATCCGTCTCAGAACGGACCCAGCTGGACAAGAACGTCCTTGTCGAGCGCATCGTGGGCACCGTGACATGCACTCCATACAAGACGGGTACCCTCCAGGCGAAGACCAAGGACGGCCAGTTGGCTTATGCGCGATTCTCCACTCACGCGCATGGTGTGGACGGCAAGACTCCTATCCTGCTCACTCAGATCCACGGCAAGGCCCTCCGTCCCCAAACTTTCACCTTCTCGACTTGCAATGGCACATTCATGGGTACGGAGCCTTCCAAGGGCGCATTCAAGGGCAGTCCCGAGACACAGTTCACATACGGTCACCTTTCCCCTGCTAAGTCGGTAGGGAAGAACTGCGTAAGTGCTTACGAGCTTGGCACAATCAACAAGCCCCAGTACGTGGTCAAGCGCGACTGCAGCGAGTCCGACGACTCGAGCCAGCTCTTCCAATGGTGGGAGCTGGTCGAAGTGCCAGGCAAGGATGGCAAAACGACTTTGGTATGTTCTGTTCCCTCTCCTTCCTCCTCCGCTACACCTTGACTCACCTTCTTCATGATCATCCCACTGCATTGTTCTAGTACCTCCAATTCGTCGGCGTTCCCCAAGGTGAAGAGACCTCTGGCGACTTCAAGGGCTCCTACGCTCTCGTCAAGCGTTCCGGTACCATCGGTAAAGGCGAGAGCTCGGTCGATGCTACCTGGGTTGGAGTCGACTACCTCTACGGCCGGGCTGTGACCAACTCTTACCAGCTTGTGCTTTCGTGAAGGGACAGTGTGACGGAACACCTCGACCTTCGATACCCTCGAAACGCATCTTCGCTCCTGGCTGAACTTTTGATTTCGACATCATCAAGCATACCCCTCCGGCGCCGTCGCTCCTCTTCTAGTCCTTCGCTCTCACGACAAAGGACGAAGTCAAACTCCAACTCAACTTACGGACATTTAGCTCCCGCTATCCACATTTTTCTTCCCGTTCCATCATCATCATCATCATGATTTCGCTCATCCTTCCGGCAACCCCTTTCTCGATCTCTCATCGCTATGACCCTTTCTCTCTCGCATTCTTCGCCTGGCTCCTTCACCTCCCCTTACCACTTTCTCTCGCATCCGTGCTTCTACACACAGGGTTGCGCCCAGTAAGATGTAATTAATTTTGAAGACCTCCAGAGGCTAGCGACACACCCGAGCACCCAAGATAACCCCTCCAATCGAAGCGTTATGTAAATACTGTAATTTCAAACGCGCGTTCCATTCTTCATCTTCTCCTTTCATTCTCGCGCGCTAGACATTCAAGAGATATGGCTCAAACTGAGAGAGAGAGAGAGAGAGAGAAACAGAGAGAGAAACGTTGAACGATACGGAAAAGAGGAGGAGAGCTCGCTTGGTAGTGGCATGTGTGTCGATTGCGGTTCGCATGTTTGTCGCGTTTGTCTCGCTTGTCGAGCCGACTAGCAACCACGTTGTCAGAAAGCTCGGATCACCAACTCGAATTCTTGACGTCCATCTCGCGCACCGCATCTATCCCCAAAGAGAGGGACAGGAAGAAAGCACTGAGGGGAAGCTGCAACCCGAGTGATGGACGATGTGTTCCCGCCCGATAGTGTGGGTCCCAGTCGGACTCGGGCGACGATTGAGGAAGAGGACGGCATGAGCTCACAAAAACAACCTGCTTCCTTTCAGAAGACTCCGGATCGCGTATGTATGACTGTATGCTCGATCCTTATTGGACTGGGCTGATCAGGTCTACTTGTACTCTGCAGTATGATTTCCGACTTCTTCTTTCCTAATGTGGGCGGCGTCGAAGGGCATATTTACATGGTCAGCCAACAACTGCTGAAAGCGAGGACACAAGGTCGGTCGCCTTTTCACCTCACCTGTTTGCATCTCTCTAGGGAGAACTAATGAGAATATCTCTCTCTTTCCAGGTCATCGTCATCACGCACGCCTACCCACCTCGTCGAACAGGCATCGCTGGCTACCCAACGGACTCAAAGTGTACTACGTCCCATACGAAGTCCTAGCCCGCCAAGACACCCTCCCAAACTTCTTCTCCCTCCTCCCGCTCTACCGTCAAATCCTCTTCCGCGAACGGATCGAACTCGTCCATGGACATCAAGCTCTCAGCAGTATGGCCCACGAGGGTATCCTACATGCGCGCTCGATGGGCATCCGGGCTGTCTTTACGGATCATAGTCTGTTTGGATTTGCGGATGCTGCGAGTATTATGACGAACAAGTTGCTCAAGTTTGTGTTGTCGGACGTGGAGCATGTCGTGTGTGTCAGTCATACCGGGTGAGTCAGCTCTTCCAGTTGGTCGCGTCTCTATTTCCAGGGGCATGCATGCTGACTTTCCTCTCTTGACGTGTAGGAAGGAGAACACCGTCCTCCGCGCCGCGGTCGATCCCAAAGATGTTTCCGTCATCCCCAATGCAGTCGTAGCTTCCGACTTCACACCAGATCCATCTGCTCACAACCTGGACGAAGTGAGTTCCACTTCTGGATTGTGAACGGACGCTCTCGATCTGACACCTTCTTTCTCACTCGCAGTTACCATCGTGGTCCTCAGTCGATTGGTCTATCGCAAAGGTGTCGACCTTCTCATCGCCGCCATACCCCGGATCTGCGCGCAGCATAGCGATATTCATTTCCTGATTGGTGAGATATCACTGTTCCTTTCACTCAGATTGAAGGCTTTGTATTAACTGTCTACACTTGTCTGCGGTCTACAGGCGGCGATGGACCTAAACGGATCGACCTCGAACAGATGAGGGAGAAGTATCTACTACATGACCGCGTGGAGCTTGTCGGTGCGATCCGGCCCAGTGATGCTCGCGATGTGAGTCTCATGAGACATATCTCGAACTTCTTTATAAGTACAGCAGCTTGCTAACCCATCACCGATGTCTACGCCAGCATCTCGTCCGCGGTCACCTCTTCCTTAACACAAGTCTTACGGAGGCTTTCGGCACATGCATCATCGAAGCTGCGAGCGCGGGTCTTTTCGTCGTCAGCACACGAGTAGGAGGCGTACCTGAGGTCTTGCCCTCTAATCTGGTCGAACTTGCAGAACCAGACGAGGACGGTACGTAGCCTGACCACGTTCTACTTCTTTTCTACCAGGCAGTTGACTGACATCTTCCGCTTGGACTGAATCACAGACGTCGTCCGAGCTGTAGATCATGCGCTAGTGCACATCCGCTCCGGCGCCCACTCCCCTCAAGCAGCCCACGACGCCGTGAAGTCCTTCTACACCTGGTCCGACGTCGCCGAACGGCTCGAGCACGTCTACATCCACGCCATGAAGCAAGAGGACAGACCTTCGACGTGGGATCGATTGTGCTCATACCGGGCATGTGGGCCTATCGCTGGTCTGGTGTTTGTGCTGCTTCAGTCTGTGGAGATGATGTACCTCGAGATCTTGCGGTGGAGATGGCCGGATGAGAGCATAGAGGTCGCACTGGATTGGCTGGGCGATGACGTTGCGTACGATGAGAAGGCGAGTTCGTCCATACCTCAAGCTAGCTAAAGAGTCAGAAGCCAGGATCAGGAACTTTCGCATCGGCGTCAGTCGGACGAGATTAACGATGGCCCATGTGAGCATGTTATCCCACGACAGCCCCTCGCACTCGACAATTGACGGGCCTCTCTACTTTCCCAGAGCACATCATCATTGGTCCGCAACTCTTCAACCAGCTGGAAGACCCCCTGTGGAGGACCGACGGCTGTATCGACGGGCCACGAAAGGAAGCGGTATTTCTTCAGTAGGTGCCCACGTTTGCCAGTCTCTTGCTCGTATCCTGCGTTCTCACTCTCTTCTCTCTCACCCTTCTTTGCAGACAATCTCCGTTGTACAAACAACCCACTGTCGTTTTTGGAATTCAACAGGATTGCCGCAAGGCGTGCTAAGGACGTGCGGAGCGCATTAGTAAGGCCTGAATGGGTAGTCGATGTGATGAAGGTGAATGGGCCGATGATATTCTTGCAAGAAGAGGTTGCCAGCTGCATCAGCACGGTAGCCAAACGGTCAGCATGTCACCATGCGGGTGCCTGTCACCTGAACAGCATGGCAGAAACGTACCGTAAGGAGACCATGAAGGTGTGACCATCGACCTCGTCCGTTGCCTAGTTCCGACTGGGCTCGATCAGCGACGCTCTATAGGCGATGCACGCAGAGAAAGGCTTGTTGAAGTACAGCGCAAATTCTTCTGTGTAAGCGCTAGGGCCCTGCCTGCTGTTCGCCTCTGCTATGATAGCTTGAGGTCTAGAAGTGTGCCTGCTGGCCTGCCGGTGCCGAGGCATGTCCTGACAGCACTTGACCGGCCTCTTGTCTCACACCCTTCTCCCCCGAGGGGCCGGACAGCCTTTGAAGATTGGAATCTTTCTCCTTCAAATGTGGATGAGATTTCGGTGATCAAGCATGGATCGATGATACCTGCCAGCATCTATATCGCAGTCTACAACAACGCCCTATCGCCTTCGCAACATCTCATCACTTCGCTGGGATTCTTCCTGATTCCGTCCCATCCCTCGCCATCCCTCTGGCGACACCTCTGCCACCACTGCATACCTATGACTCAACAACGTGCAGGATGCATCATCGACATTCATCTTGAAGTGAAGGTCATCTTGAAGTGATCGTGCGGTGAATGCGTAACAGACGCTAGTCAAGCACGTGCCGATGAGCGCTCGGTAACGTCGTAGGAGGGCGAAAGGAATCGACGTCTTCAGCACGTGTCCCAGTGAGCAGGGCAATCGTTTCGCCCGCCGCAGGCCATGTTGCAGTACTTCTTGATATCGTCCATATTCCCAGGGAAATCGACGGTAACATCTCTGTAGCAGCCGACGGGACAGTCGAGCAACTCATGGTCGATCGTCCTCCAGTTGTCGCACATGCCTACGGGAAGTGATCGAGCGATGTTCAGCGATTAGCTACCAGAAGAATCAGATGTAGCAGATAGATCTCACAATGATAGTACTGGGCTTGCCATTTCTCAGCGTTGAAGCGCGGTCCAGATGGGCAGTACTTGAATGCTTTGACGGAGCAGTCATGGATCCATTGCATGTTCTGTGACCATAACACAAACGACATGGATGAGAGATCATCTTTTAGAGCTCCAGTGACCAAGCTTTACTCACCCTTGCCTCCACTAGGCCCAGAGCCAAGAAGGAAATTGAAAGAGAGAGCTGAACAAGTCGCATCTTGAGTTCGACCGTTACGCGTTACGGGTGGGGATATCTGCAAGAGTTCAAGGGGAGAGGATCGATGTTGTATGAGGGTTCCTTTGTAGAGGTCAAAGACGCTGAACTTATATAGGCATTACTTTGGCACACGGCGTGGTCGGTTGGAACTCGAATGAGGTCAGAAGCAGCCGCGCCTCATGGCTTCAGGGCGAGTTGACGAGTCTCATACCTGCGTTCTTCATCTTTCCTCTCACAGAGCACGCCAAGCACTCGAGCCTTTCCCTCATCCGCTCAATATCCCGTCTCAAAATAGTACGTAGCGTATCCGATTTCAGGTGAGTTGCGCCTCTTCCAAGTTTCCGAGACGTCTGGACTCCTCTTTTCCCATCTCATCCCATTCGAGCTCAGCTTGGGACTACTTGCGAGCGTTCAAAGCCCAGCGACGGCACGGCTTGTGCTTTGGGCGCCGTCTGACTTCCGCCGTGTTCTCATTCCGTTTCCCAACTTTTCTGCCCTCTAAAAACCAGGCGCACCCCCTCCCATCTCTCCCTTTCCTTCCTCCTCATCCTCCTTTTCTTCCTCTTCCTGGACGTCTCCACCTTTCTTTGGGTCTTCTGAAACCTTTCTCTCCACTTCTGCTCTGCGCCAACTCACGATCCACTCCCCCCTTGATCTCCTCTTGAAACAGGCCCCCACCCTTTAATCCAGCACTAGATGAAGCTCTCTATCGTCCTCGGTCTCACCGCCGCCCTTGCCACCGTGTCTCACGCCCGATAACTCACATCGGAGTCCCCAGCAGAGCGCAACGTCGCCGAGCTTGCCTCAAAGAACGTCCTTGTCGAGCGCACCGTGGGCACCGTGACTTGCACTCCTTACAAGACGGGTACCCTTCAGGCGAAGACCAAGGACGGCAAGTTGGCTTATGCGCGATTCTCCAGTCACGCACATGGTGTGGACGGCAAGACTCCTATCCTGCTCACCCAGATCCACGGCAAGGCCCTCCGTCCCCAAACTTTCACCTTCTCGACTTGCAATGGCACATTCATGGGTACGGAGCCTTCCAAGGGCGCATTCAAGGGCAGTCCCGAGACACAGTTCACATACGGTCACCTTTCCCCTGCTAAGTCGGTAGGGAAGAACTGCGTCAGTGCTTACGAGCTTGGCACAATCAACAAGCCCCAGTACGTGGTCAAGCGCGACTGCAGCGAGTCCGACGACTCGAGCCAGCTCTTCCAATGGTGGGAGCTGGTCGAAGTGCCAGGCAAGGATGGCAAAACGACTTTGGTATGTTCTGTTCCCTCTCCTTCCTCCTCCGCTACACCTTGACTCACCTTCTTCATGATCATCCCACTGCATTGTTCTAGTACCTCCAACTCGTCGGCGTTCCCCAAGGTGGAGAGACCTCTGGCGACTTCAAGGGCTCCTACGCTCTCGTCAAGCGTTCCGGTACCATCGGTAAAGGCGAGAGCTCGGTCGATGCTACCTGGGTTGGAGTCGACTACCTCTACGGCCGGGCTGTGACCAACTCTTACCAGCTTGTGCTTTCGTGAAGGGACAGTGTGACGGAACACCTCGACCTTCGATACCCTCGAACCACATCCTTCGCTCCTGGCTGAACTTTTGATTTCGACATCATCAAGCATACCCCTCCGGCGGCGTCGCTCCTCTTCTAGTCCTTCGCTCTCACGACAAAGGACGAAGTCAAACAACTCCAACTCAACTTACGGACATTTAGCTCTCGCTATCCACATTTTTCTTCCCGTTCCATCATCATCATCATCATCATTTCGCTCATCCTTCCGGCAACCCCTTTCTCGATCTCTCATCGCTATGACCCTTTCTCTCTCGCATTCTTCGCCTGGCTCCTTCACGTCCCCTTACCACTTTCTCTCGCATCCGTGCTTCTACACACAGGGTTGCGCCCAGTAAGATGTAATTAATTTTGAAGACCTCCAGAGGCTAGCGACACACCCGAGCACCCAAGATAACCCCTCCAATCGAAGCGTTATGTAAATACTGTAATTTCAAACGCGCGTTCCATTCTTCATCTTCTCCTTGCATTCTCGCGCGCTAGACATTCAAGAGATATGGCTCAACCTGAGAGAGAGAGAGAGAGAGAGAGAGAGAGAGAGAGAGAGAGAGAGAGAGAGAAACAGAGAGAGAAACGTTGAACGATACGGAAAAGAGGAGGAGAGCTCGCTTGGTAGTGGCATGTGTGTCGATTGCGGTTCGCATGTTTGTCGCGTTTGTCTCGCTTGTCGAGCCGACTAGCAACCACGTTGTCAGAAAGCTCGGATCACCAACTCGAATCTTGACGTCCATCTCGCGCACCGCATCTATCCCCAAAGAGAGGGACAGGAAGAAAGCACTGAGGGGACGCTGCAACCCGAGTGATGGACGATGTGCTCCCGCCCGATAGTATGGGTCCCAGTCGGAGTCGGGCGACGATTGAGGAAGAGGACGGCATGAGCCCACAAAATCAACCTGCTTCGTTCAGAAGACTTCGGATTGCGTATGTATGACTGTATGCTCGAGTCTTATCGGAACTGATGGCTGACTAGGTGCATTTGCGCTCTGCAGTATGATCTCCGACTTCTTCTTTCCTAATGTCGGCGGCGTCGAAGGGCATATTTACATGGTCAGCCAGCAACTGCTGAGGCGAGGACACAAGGTCAGTCGCCTTCTCACCTCACTTGTTTTGCATCTTCTGGAGACAAATAATGACAGTATCTCTGCCCTTTCAGGTCATTGTAATCACTCACGCCTACCCACCTCATCGAACAGGCATCCGCTGGCTACCCAACGGACTCAAAGTGTATTATGTCCCCTACGAAGTCCTAGCCCGCCAAGACACCCTCCCAAACTTCTTCTCCCTCCTCCCGCTCTACCGTCAAATCCTCTTCCGCGAACGGATCGAACTCGTCCATGGACATCAAGCTCTCAGCAGTATGGCCCACGAGGGTATCCTACATGCGCGCTCGATGGGCATCCGGGCTGTCTTTACGGATCATAGTTTGTTTGGATTTGCGGATGCTGCGAGTATTATGACGAACAAGTTGCTGAAGTTTGTGTTGTCGGACGTGGAGCATGTCGTGTGTGTCAGTCATACCGGGTGAGTTAGCTCTTCCAGTTGGTCGCATCTCTACTTCCAAAGGCGTCCATGCTGACCTTTCTCCCTGGACTATTTTGCAGGAAGGAGAACACCGTCCTCCGCGCCGCGGTCGATCCCAAAGATGTTTCCGTCATCCCCAACGCGGTCGTGGCTTCCGACTTCACACCGGACCCATCTGCTCCACAGCCTGGACGAAGTGAGTCCCACTTCTGGACTGTGAACGGGAACGGACGCTCTCGATCTGACACCTCCTGTCAATTGCAGTAACCATTGTGGTCCTCAGTCGATTGGTCTATCGCAAAGGTGTCGACCTTCTCATCGCCGCCATACCCCGGATCTGCGCGCAGCATAGCGACATTCATTTCCTGATTGGTGAGACATCACTGTTCCCTTCTCTCGAATCAAAGGCTTTGTACTAATAGTCTACGCTCGTCTACGGTCTGCAGGCGGCGATGGGCCTAAACGGATCGACCTCGAACAGATGAGGGAGAAGTATCTTCTACATGACCGCGTGGAGCTCGTCGGTGCGATCCGACCCAGTGATGCTCGGGATGTGAGTCTGATGGGCAGTTACGAACTCCTTCTCACGCAGACCAGCTTGCTGATCCCCCTCACCGATTTGCACGGCAGCATCTCGTTCGCGGCCATCTCTTCCTTAACACAAGTCTTACGGAGGCATTCGGCACATGCATCATCGAAGCTGCGAGCGCGGGTCTTTTCGTCGTCAGCACACGAGTAGGAGGCGTACCTGAGGTCCTGCCCTCCAATCTGGTCGAACTTGCAGAACCAGACGAAGACGGTACGTAGCCTGACCACGTCCGACTGCTCTTCTACCAGGCAGCTGACTGACAAGTTCCCCTTGGGCTGAACCACAGACGTCGTGCGAGCCGTAGATCATGCGCTAGTCCACATCCGCTCCGGCGCCCACTCCCCTCAAGCCGCGCACGACGCCGTGAAGTCCTTCTACACCTGGTCCGACGTCGCCGAACGGCTCGAGCACGTCTACATCCACGCCATGAAGCAAGAGGACAGACCTTCGACGTGGGATCGATTGTGCTCATACCGGGCATGTGGGCCTATCGCTGGTCTGGTGTTTGTGCTGCTTCAGTCTGTGGAGATGATGTACCTCGAGATCTTGCGGTGGAGATGGCCGGATGAGAGCATTGAGGTCGCACTGGATTGGCCGGGCGATGACGTTGCGTCCGATGAGAAGGCGAGTTCGTCCATGCCACAAGCCAGCTGAAGAGTCAGGAGCCAGGGTCAGGAGCTTCAAGTATCGGCATCAGTCGGACGCGCTTCACGATGGCCAAGGTGAGCATGTTATTCCACGACAGCCCCTCGCACTCGACATATGAAGGCCCTATCTACTTCCCCAGAGCACATCATTGGTTCGCGACACCTCGACCAGGTGGAAGACCTCCCCTGGAGTACCGACGGCTGTTTCGACGGGCCGCGAAAGGAGGCGGAATTCTTTCAGTAGGTGCTCACGTTCTCCAGTCTCTTATTCGTTATCGTGCGTCCTCACTCCCTTCTATCTCTCCTTTCTTTGCAGCTCGTCTCCATTTGTACAGACCATCCACTGTCGTTTTTGCAATTCAACGGGATTGCCACAAGACGTGCTAAGGATGTGCGGAGCACAGATGTGAGGCCTGTATGGGTGGTCGATGTAATGAAGGAGAATGGGTCGATTATATCTCTACAAGAAGAGGTTGCCAGCTGCAGTGAGTCGGGTAGCCACACGGTCAGCACGCCATCGTGTGGGTGCCTGCCATCTGAGGAGTATAGCAGACACGTACCCAAGGAGACCATGTAGTTGCCCATTTCCAAATGTGCTCGATTGGCGAAGCGCGATCGGCGATGCGCGCAGAGAAGGCCATGTTGAAGTTCCGCTCAAGCTCTTCTGTGTGAGCGTTGGGCCTTGCCTGCTGTTCGCCGCTGCTATGATAGCTTGAGATCCGGACGTGTGCCTGCTGGCCCGCCGGAGCCAAGGCGTGTCCTGAAAGAGAGAGAGAGAGAGAGAGAGAGAGAGAGAGAGAGAATCAGCGGTCGCTGCTGCCGATGCGTGGTTGGCATGTTGGCTAAGTGTAGGGTGGTCTCGATGCGAGGATGCGCGTAGCAATGGTGGAAGGCCCAACGGACGGAATCTAGCCAGATGAAGATGAGCAGGTATAGTTTGGGACGGAGCATGAATTGGTCTAGACTGCAGCTGTCACAGATGGGTTTAGCACGAATCACGATCTCACCTGAAGACTTCTGCATAGGCTCTGGTTGCGTTCGAGTGCCTATTCCGCCTGCACTGCCAGCTGTACACTTATGGGATTTGCCGCAGGAGGGGGGATTATCGAAGAGAGATGGGTGGAATCAACTTGGAGCTTGGAGCAGATAGTTGTCGTTTGAAAGGCGTGACGAGGAAGCTGCTGACATACACCGAACGACCGATGTAGCGAGGCGAGCGGTTGGGGGACCTTGCTGAGTGGAGGGTGAACGGCCAAGAGAGCTGGGAGATGAGTACCTTGCCACGGCAGTGAACAGTCAGGAATGTAGTCAGTGGTGCAATGGTGTTGTTTTTGAGGTATAGCCTTCGGAGTTCGGAATCGCTTCTGCCTGCCACCTCTTCGCGTTCCTCTTCGCACGACTGCCAGCGTGACGCCTTGCACTGCGGACTTTCAACTTCCTTGACTTCCTCCAGCCAACCTCGCTGCAAAGTCCCTTTCTCCTCCTTCGTGGCCCATGTAAAGCGAGGATCATCTTACCATCTTGAATTGCCATCGTACAGAGTTCATCGTGCGGACAAAGGGAAAGTTTAAAGCTGCTCCATGAGGCATGAGGTATGAGGCATGAGGAAGCTGGATGGAACGCAGATGGGCCTGACAGCAGAGAAGCAGCAGCCACGCTGGACGCTGGAGAAGCTCCCGACGCATGCAAGGTGAGCTAAAAGGAAGCTTTGTGGTCCTGCAGGTGTGAGACATTTTAGTCCAACGGTCGGCTAGTGCAGAGATTTGTTTGTTGCATTGTGGAGTGCGATGATTATGTAAGCGATGTCACATTCTTCGATGCCACATTCCTGGATGTTCCAATGGCCAGCATGAAGCATCTACCTCAACCAACTTCTGCTGTGCCTTCCGCTGGAAACATCATGGTCAGAAATGTATATAGCAAGCTCCTGCAATCGATTCTTTTCCCCCTTCTCTTGTTTCCTCGTTCCCCATTCCCATCCCCTCTTACCACACACTCACAGCAACACCCAGCACTCAGCACTCAGCAACACCTCAAAGCACTCAAGATGATCTTCGACATCTACACAGCTATAACTCTCATACTTTTCTACTACTCTCTCCTCTGGTTGCAGTATAAGAATCCTCGCGCCGCTATGGCAGTTTTCTTTCTCCCAGTCTTCGCTCTTTTTGAGCGCATCGAGCACGGCATCAAACTCCTTTTCTCTCTTATCCCCGTCCCTAACTCCACTCGTCCCGAAACCCGCCGACCCCGCCGAGCTCTCCCGCGTCAACCGTTCCGCAAAATGGCTAAGCTCGTCCTCCCAGCCTTGATCGCCATACAGCTCCTCAACCTTTCGGAGCCTCAGCAAGTCAAAGATCTCCCAACACTTCCGGCCCCGGCTCACTTCATTAGTCTTGATATCCCCAGTGTTCAACTTCCCACGCCAACTCCTACGATGCACAAGGGACCGACTGATATTGTGGTCTATAGCCGCCCTATGGGCCTCGTGGTTTACTCACCTCGGATCGACTTTCCCTCCTTTTCCGCCCCCACAGCCCGGCCCACAGCTGTGTCGACCATTCCGACACCTTCACTCCCTCGTCGTCGTTTTATTTCCACTCTGATGGCTACACAGCTGGTCGAGCTCATAGTTTCTCATGACTTCCGTACCACCAGAAACCAGCGCTTGGCGGTCGGTCTCGGCGTCGGCGTACTAATCATCTCACTTATGTAGATAGGTAAGTTTCTAGATTTGACCATCATCTCATCTCACCCTCACTGACTGACTTCCACCGCCCTATCCTTTCAGCTTCTATGATAGACATACGAGCACAACAGTGACAGGCAGCGGCAGGAGTCAAACGCACAACCACCATCTGCTTCTTCCACCGCCAGCACACTCATACTCACGCAAGTCATCCCTCGTACACATCGCATCCACTTCACATCATCAGCATCGGTCCATCATGCATCATCATCGTCCACAACCATAAGAACAGTCGACCACAACAACCGCGCATCCTTCCGTCTCAGCAGATCACGCAGGCACAATGACGGTCCTCCACAATCACAAACGAACTTTCGATCTCTCAGCAACGCCCCTTCCTGGCAATCCGACCTCCTCCGCCCACATCCACTTCCGCCGCAGAGAAGCGACTCAGTCGACATGCTCGCAACCTCGACAGAGCGCGGACCTCATGTCCCTCAACCCATCCATCTTCACATCTCCAACAGCTGCATCTGCGACCACCCACAACCCCAAGACAGGTCCCCCTTCAAGAACACCTCGAATCATCGGATTCGACAACGTCCATGGGCCAGAAGCCATGGACAAGCGGGCAAGTCAGAAACCTCATCAAACGCAACTCAGTCAACACACCCGCGCACACCATCGACCCAAGCATCCATCCCAGGTGTCGCCCTTCGCATGTCCACGCCCACCACATTCGTCCTTCCGACACAGTCTCAAGCCTCCCCGTCTCGGATCAGCACAGCAGGACGTCCTCCTCGCTCTCGTACTTGGTGGAGAAACGTCCTCGACCACGGCAAGGCCGTACAGAACAAGCCCCATCAAACAAGTCCAACATCATAATGACGTGAGCATCCTGCCATCCTCTTCTCTCCTGTGCGTTCTCAGAGAAGCTCATCGCATCGTCCTCCTCACAACAGCACCCTCGAGCTGCTCGTTGAAGACCTCTACAACAAGACAAGGTCGACATCGAGAGCATTCAGCTCGAAGACTGCTTCTCCGTCCCTCGCGCCCCAACAGCGATTTCACCACAGGCGAAGCCAACAACAGCCCCATCGGTCTCGTCGGCGAGATTGCCCTCAAGAGCTCCCCAACGGGGACCGATACTCCGTAAGTGATGATCTGACATGAACCGCGCGATGATCGTTGACTGTTCGTCTGACCATGCTTCCCGTCTCTTCCTCTGCCCATCAGACCCTATCATGATATCCCATCTGCCACATTCCACCGTCTATTCCTTTCCAGGAATGGACACCCTCAAACCACAAGCGCCGCATTCGCGCTCCACCAGAATCACCCTCATCCCCATCATCATTCTACCCGGTTGATCCCTTCCGCTTTCCTCTCCCTCTTGCTCAAGCCCAGATCTGCCCATCGATTCTGGCTTCGACTCCGACTGCTCTCCCTCGTACATCGACCGCTGTCCTCGGCCTGCGCAAACCAAGGATCTTCCCTACTCGGACATTGCGTCGACATCATCACGCAACCGAAGGTAGAGATCTGATGCAGTCGCATTCGGAGATGCAAGACCATGAATCGGAGTTACCTCCGGGGAATCAGCAGACTGCGCCATGCATTCTGATCGACGTTGCCCTGATCGCTTCTGCCAGTACTTTGCTCGCCGTCACGGCGACATCTCCTCTCGCGGAACCGGTGGTCTTTCCATCGTCTCCTAGCCAACGCCAGCACCAAGGTCGTCGGAGACTTACCCCGCCCAAGTCAAGAGCGGGAGCGGTGAGAGTCACGTCCTTTGCTCTCTTCGACCTCCTCGTCTCCGTTTCCCTTAACGAACCAGCCTCATTGTCCCGCCCTTCCAACTCTGGACTCGCCTTCAGGACGGGTCGAACTCCATCGATATGCGGCCAACGTGCGCACCCAGCGTTCATCAACGTATCGTCCGCCTGATCCGATTACTCTCTGAGCAACGAAGGGAATACCATCAAACAATCGCAATGACTGAAGGCTCAGCCCTCAATCATGTCTCTCCCCCCATCATGCTCTCCTCGGTCTTATCGCTACCGCATATCTCGTTTCGACTCTTCATCTCGCCCGGCACAGACTTCGAACAGCAACAGCGACTGGCGAATCGAACCCTCCCTCTACGCCTGTTCCTCCTCCTTGGCGATCGACCTGCATCGCCCGGCTCTCTTCCACGAAGAAACCCATTCCAAGATCCATACCGCCATTCTCGCATTCGTTTGTCCAACGATCTCTGTACCGCCCGACCCTGACATCACCACTTCAACTCTCACGGCTGCTCTTGACTCGAGTCCTCCTCGGTCGATGGATATGGAGGCCACGGATTATGAGGCCGGTACAGGGCAGCCTTCTTCGAGTTGGGGAAGACCTACCTGGAGCCAGAAGGAGGAGGGTGACGTGAAACGATGAGGAAGAGGATCCATAGCTTGTCGCTGTCCCATCCCCGGCCATCACCTTCATCGTCGATGCTGGTTCCGCTGCGTCGGAGGTCTATATCCTTCTTTCTTCGGGTATAGCAGGGTCGTTTCGAAAGGCTGTTCACGGGCGAGACGAGTGAGAAGGGAAATGACCGACTACCCCTCAAAGCTCTTTCGCCCACCGACCCGTAATAGCCTCCTTCAACATCGCCGCACTCATCTTAAACCGCTTCAAAGCCTCTTTCCCCGGCTTCGCAGGCGGCTTCCCCGACAGATTCTCCGTGCTCGTCGATCGTAAAACAACCATGTTCAGCACAACGCCAAAGGCCAGCTGAGCACCTCGAATCCGATCTGCACACTTTCTATCGGGTACATCAATCCGTCATATTCACACCGTTGAGAGATAGATGTGCGGGAGCTCGAGCCCAGGAGTCGCCATGGAGGTGGACGGTTCGGCTCGGGGCATGACATCGCAACGCCCGCTCTATCGGCAAAAATGTCGCCTCGTTCGCAGCCCAATTCCAAAGACAGCCGATTAGTTCCGAGTCGCGTTCGTGGAGCATTCGGAACTCCTTAGAATGAGCGACGTCGTACCGTCCACTCACAATGAAGCTGTGGTGGAGCATCTCGCGATTGGGACTCTTGGGCATCTCATTGGCCCATCCTGATCTCACATTGCCGTTGACACACGTATATCATCGTCCATGCAGGGTAAGTAGTTTCTTGAAGTCCAGAGGTCAGCACTGCTGTACTGATGTATCTGCCTTCTTCCACCTTCGCCTTTGCACAGTCGCAATGCATTCTCCGGTCTGTGCCCCAGCAAGAGAATCTCAGTCGTCTTGGGACCTCGGCTCCACTCAAACCGCACGCCTCCGAGACTCCGTTCCAGCCGACCGACGTCCAGGCTGAGAAAGTCGAACGTCACACCACTTCACCACCATAGCTGTGGCCATCGGCCCCAACAACGGCGAAGACCACGCACCAGACTACATTTCATGGTCTACTTCGTACCCGGGATGAACACTCTCAAGCCGCAAGCGCCGCATTGGCGCTCCACCAGAGTCACTCGCATCCCCGTCATCATTCGCCTCGGCCCACCCCTTCAAGCTTCCTCCCCATCCTCCTCAAGATCAACCCTGCCCATTGAGACTGACTTCGATTCCGACTCGTCCTGGACACGTGCAGCTGCCTTCCACCGAGAACTCATCCAAGCTCCCAAGCCGCGCTTCACCCACGGACTCGTCTGTCAACGGTTCATGAACCACCGACCATCGCCTCACCAGTCCAGCTTCCACGGCTGCCCGATTCCTTCTCGGTCGATGAGGATGGAGGGCTGATGACTGATTGTGAGACGGGACATGTGGCAGGGCTCCTCAACCGGGGATTGGCAGCTCTCAGCTCTGGCATGGAGGACAAGACCAGAGCCGAGACGAAGGACGGTGTGTGAGCGATGCGGAGGAGCAGGTGACAGACGAGGCAAACGCCCGGTCATACAACAACATCATCAACATAGACTCAGACCATCTTGTGTCTGAGACTTCCGGTCTTCTGTCGACGCGCTCGTCCGGACAGATCTGCCAAAATCATGGCTCCTTCCACGCAGGACGATTCCTCGTCGATTCCTCGTCGATTCCTCGTCTTGTCGAACCAGGAGGATGAAGAACTACAGGCGGCTCTCGATCTTGCCGAGGTTGCTCTCGGCGAGACCAATGTTGACGACGCCCCTGATAAATTCGACAATACTGTCAACAACTCGGCTCGACCTATGCCCAGCGGCTGTGTACCTACACCACGGCCGCGCTGATCATCTCATGCTCCGCGCCACACAACGAGCGGTCCCATGTCATCTCCGCCTCACGATCACGCACATTGTGCTCTATGAGATGGTGGAGAGAATTGAGGCTGTTATTGACGGCCAGCGCAACTCGTTCCGCACGAGTTTTCCGGCAAGTGCCCAAGAGAGGCCCAAATGGAACCCTACCCTTACGGCCTTACATTTTCGACCCAACCTTTTCGACCCATCTCAGCATTTCGCTCTGCTGGATCATCGAAGCCGCTGCCATGGTCGTCATCACCCTCAGTAACGGCGTAGGTGGAGCATCAGACTGGCCAGACCACCTCGGTATCGTCCTCCTCCTCCTCGCCAGGGCCACAATCACAATACGGACATCACCCGCAGCCCTCATAGACTCTCTCGCTCCCAAGGTCAAAGCCAAGCGAAACGAACAGCTCGCGATTGATAGGACCAAACTCTCCCGGGAGACGTAACCGCCTTCAAGATTGGATACACCTCCGCAATGGACCGTTGGCTCTTCGAGGCTCTCAATGTTCATATGGACCAGCCTTCCCTGATCGGAGAGTCCCTGCTACCGGTTTCAGTGGATCGACCTGCGAAGCCGAGGTCTTTGCCATTGCTACAGCTCCCAACACCTTCTTCGGTCGTGCAGCGAGTCAGGTTGAAGAGAGCAATAATGAGGCAGGTCATCCGCAACATCCCCTTGTCAAGATTGGGATGCACAGTCTGTCGCCTACCACCATCTCCGTCATTGATCCCGTGATCGTTCAGCGGGCCGCCCTCGTTCTAATCTTCGAAGGTATCCTCACCGCCACGCCCACCGCGCTTGCCGTCAGCCTCGCCATTGGAGCTGAACGGCCGGCCAAGCGCAAGGCGCTCGGTACCCACACTGCACCCATCGAGAAAATACTAGCTGTCATCATCCCCTACTCAGACAAGACCAGTACCGTGAAGACCAACAAGATCAGACCGGCGAACTATCCTCCAAAGGCCAAGCTCACCAACGACGAGATCATCCTCGTCTCCGCGTAAGCGCCTGGAACAGAGAACCGATACCATCGATTCGTGGCGTGGGTACCCGGCGCAGCTCCGTCGAGTCCCGAGACAGTACGGTATCCCTCACCGAGATTGCTCTTGCATTATCCGCATCATACATACTCGAGTTCTGTCGGTCAATATCGCCTCGCGTACTCCTGCTTCCTACGTTGAGCTGGTCCAGTATCCCCTCGACGGTACTATCCAGCGCATGTCGAGTGTCGACCGCTCAACGACCGATTATCCCCACAGCACCGACAACGTCGCCCAGGTCTACTTCGTGAAGGATACAGTCGAGCCTGATCTTCTCGCCGGTTCCAACACTGTCTTCAGCAGAGAAGAGACCAAGGACAGCGAAGCTGCCATGCTTCTCATTCGCGAGATCGACGAGGGCATGAGAGGAGTACATTCTCTATCACATGGAGACTATGGCGAGCAAGTGCCTTCGAATTCTCGTCCCTGCTCAACGTTCCGACGAGGAGTCGTCCACTCCACTTCCACTTCCGCCTCTTTCATCGGGATCGAGTATGGTCCTCGAATGATCGTACCTCCTGCTTCAGGTACTCCATCTCATTCGGTCTCGGCTCAGAATCCGTCGACGTCCCCTATATGCCGTACGCTACTCATTTGCTCAATGGACGTCATTAAAAACTTGGAGGACGATGGGCGGTGGGCATTACTATATAAAGGGGTCGTCGAAACCGAAATCGCTCTTCTTTGTTCCTCCGTCCTCACTTCCTTCTTCTTCCCTTCTTGCATACGCACACGCTTTGGCGCTCTCCAATCTTCAAATACCCCGTCAGTTTCTACACCACGATGCGAACGACGCAAGTTGCCTCTATCACTTTTCCCATTCTCTCACTCGCCCTCATGGGATCTGTCACAGCCAGAGTATGTACCACATGCTATCAGCGACTCCCTCGAAAAGCTTCAGTTGATATGCTCGACTGACCAGATCCTCATCGGTCACGTTTTGCAGAATGAGGAATGGCCGACCCAGTGTCATGAATTTGCGGACCGCTTCTGCACCCCCAAGACGTCTGCCGACTACAAAGCTTGGACTACATCTTACTGGGGCTGCATGTGCGAGTTTTGGACGAATGACAGCAATGGACCCACATGTTACGATGGCTGTATGGCGGACGTCAACAACAAAGACAAGTGCAACGAAGCATGCAGCGCCGGTACTTGGGCCAATGGCAATTACTGCATCGGGCAGCAGACATGCTAGTAGGCGAGCGCGACCAACCAGCCGTCACTGCACTGTACCTCATGCATCATGCATCACGGCCCTCGCCCCTCGCCGCACTGTCACACACACACACACACCAACACCTATCCGCCGTCCCCCCTACATATCCGCCAATTATGGACTGGCTCGCCATCGTTGAAGCCGGGTCCGCGCGAAAACGCTTTGAAGCATCTTCTCGATCCGGGACTGCATGTCTTCCTGATGCTGCATTATTGCACCCGGTAGCACTTTCTGTTGTGGCGTTTTCAGTTCATCTAGCAAACTGAAATCCACCTAGCATCCTTGCTTGCTTCCCCCTTCCCAATTGTCGCACGTAAAGCAATCATGTAATGCGCTACTTGGTTGTCTTTATTTTCGACCTCAGAACAGTCTTGCTCTCAGTGTGCTGAGGTCAAGCTCGCTCATGATGTATGATGGAAGTTGGAACATTCAGAATTCTCAAGGCCCGAACGTTTTCAGCTTGCGAACCACCAACGTAACTTCAATTCATTCGCTCGCAGGAGAGCAAGGTTCCAGCGTCCCGTTACTAAGGCTACAGCGGGCAGGTTCAGTTTCATAGTGACGAGATACGCGCACACAGCGCACTACCCACGCACCTGCATAAGTCAAAAGCGCATCCTCCTCTACCATGCCACCGCAGAAACGAAGAACCGTACACGCCGAAAGTTCAACTACAGGAGGAACAGGAGCGAGTACGGCTCAACGAGGAGCCGAGCAGGTCACAGCGAGCCAGGGGCTTATCGTTTATCTGCCGTCGTCCTTAATTCTTAGCTGGAAAAGAGGCGCTGTCGCTGAAGCTTGTCGAGGCTGACCCACCGGTGTGGAGAGAGAGGAGGTCCATTCGATGTGGGTCTTGACTGACCAAATGAATGGTGCATTGAATTTGGTGCAGCGCTCGTATCTATTCAATTCCTTCCGCAGTCCTGAGGGATTACTCTGATCCTGAGTGGGAAGCGAGCGGCGGGGCTTCTGCTGGCCCCTTCGACAGAGCGGTACGTCCGAAGCGATAGAAATGGGCAGTCTGATGATGTGAAAGCTAACAATTGCTGAGAATCTGGATATGGAAGGAGAGGGGCGAGAAAGCGAGACCGCGGGTGGGTATTATCTAGCTCAAAGGAAGAGGTCCGAGCGGTTCCGCAGTGCCACGTTTATCTGTTGGCGCCAATTGTTTGCATAACTCTGTTTCATTCGTGGTAGGCACACAAACAAATGACATTACAATGCCTTTTTCCCACGCATCTCTCCGTATTGTTTCCGCAAGCCCTGTCTGCGCTGCTTGCACTCGATATTACAGAAAAGTCAGCATGCTGCTGAGGATGAGGCGGTTGACGTTATCGAGGAGCGTGAGCCTTGAACAGCAGCCGCACCAAAGACAAAGCAAGCGAGCTCCACCGCAGGAATTGTCTCTAGCTCTGTAGGTCGATCAACAGGCGTCCGAAGCGACGGCGCCACCAAGAAGAGTGCCAGTGAGAACTCCACCTCCATACTGAGATCTTATTCAAAAAGCTGAAGGCTAAAGGGAAGGATGTTGGGTTCAAGTATGAGAAGCGAAAGCCTAAGGATTTGCGGATCTTTGTGGCGAAGAGTTTCCCGGCTTGGCAGGATGCGGTCGTCAAGGCGGTGAGGGAGCATACGTCTGCTGGGGGGCAGACGGATGATGCGAAGGTCAGGAAGACGTTGGCTTCGCAGGGGATGTTGAAGGATAAGAAGGTGACGCCTTTCGTTATCGCTCTCAAGGTAATGTCTCCTTGCTCTCCTGTCCTTTCACTTTCCCAATTTACTCAGGGCCGATCATTGCTCAACCTCTTCTCGTTTGCTCCTCCACACAGAAACGTATCTCCGAGTTCGGCTCCGACGTGGCCCTGAACCGCGTCCTACTATGGAACGCCATTCGGCTCACCTTCCAAAACGGAGATGATTTTTTTTGAATCGCACAAAGCTTTGCCACTCCACCATGCATCACGCAACCCAACTCACGAGACCAGCTCACTCCCATCTCTCACCACCTTTAAAGAGACACCATCAAGCGCGCCGTATCTCAGTCAGACCAAAAAGCTCAACACCGCGCATGAAAGCATGAAATCACCTTCACTTCTCTTGCTCGAATTGCAGCCGTGTGATGCGCTGAACTTTCCTCCTATGTCATTCTAACCTCTCTCATCCAGCAGTCAGTCTTTAGATACAGCAAGCAGCCCGACGCGTCCCTTCCCCGACCCAAGTCTTTCTTCTCCTGCCCAAAGACAGACAAGACTGCAGTTTGGTATATTGGGGACACAAGGCGGAGGAGGGTTCTGGTTGTGACGTTGTGAGTAGCACCCTGTTTACTTTGCTACCACACTGCTCGTATCTGATTCGCTTTCAACTCGTCCCCTTTCGTGCACCTATGCCTACTACATCTGCTAATGCAGTGAACTCTACCCAGTGCTGCGATCTCCAGGAAATTCCTTCGCTTGATTGCTCGTCGCGTTGGACATCCGTGTCGGTGAGTAAGTTGCTGAACGTATCGATGTGATTTTGCTTCCCTTGACTGAATATCCTATGTCTACGTCTGCTCTCGTGTTTTTAGTCCAAGCCAGAGCTGGGCACTCTCACAGCTACGGACCACTCTTCAGGACCGTAAACCTTCCTGGAATCCAAACGAGCCGTGAGTCTTTCGCCTTCCCACCTTCTCATCAACGTTGGAGCATGATCTAATCACTCATTCACTCTGTAGACTGCAGTACGCATGAATGTATGAAAACGAAACCGCTGCTCCATGGACCATGGTCGACAGTGAATGATCGCGCCAGCATACAAAAGCGCATCTGGGAGAGAGACCATCCCTTCCAATAAACATCTCAAGCACTCGTATGTGCTCGCGTCGCGTCGCGTCCCGTCCCGCGTCCGATATGAATCATGCACAACTACATGGAAGAATCAAAATATATGAGATGACTGAAAGTAGTTCCCGGCTGATCCCTGCACGGCAGATGAGGTATTTCTCATGCACGATTTTCTGCGCCGTGAGGAAACATATGAGGTATAGCTATATGAGGTGAAAAGTGAAAGGGACGGGGGACCGCGCACGGTGCACCGGTGCAGGCAAGGCAAGCGCCTTGTGCGATTCAAAAAATATCATCTCCGTTTTGGAAGGTGAGCCGAATGGCGTTCCATATCCTACCCTTCAACGAGACCGAGACGCTCGAATCGGCGTCGTCGTACCTGAAGAAGACGCTCGGCTTCCGTGAAATCCACATCGAGTCTGCGGAGGAGTCGATGAGCAAGGCGGATGAGCTCGAGGGCAAGGATGGGTTTGATCGGAAGAACGTGGAGGCTGCTGAGCCGGGTGCGCGTGAGTGACTGCTCTGAGACACTTTGACGCGGTTTCATTGGGGTGAGGGCAAGTTGACTGACGTTTCTTTCTTTTTCTCTCTTTTTACTCGACTGCAGCATCATTCGCGTTCTACAAAGTGACTGTATGAGCTCACGGGAGGGCAAGCACGCATTTTCGAGCCAAAATCGGACGGACAAGTGCAATTCGAAAGGCAGTATCCATAGTCCTGGAATTGGACGACGTCGTGCGTCAGCATCCTTCCTCAAGCCTGTTTCGAGATTCTATATACCGTAATGACAGACCAATCTACCTTGTTGGGTTCTTGACGATCTTTGGGTGTGTTATCAGGGCTGGAGAGCGATGAGCATCGACGGAAGGGTCGGGTATTAAGAATGAAGTAATGCTGTCGAGCGAGAAGTGAGGAATGCGCAAACAGAAGAGGAAGGAAAGAGTGTGGATTCAAAGGAGGGTGAGGTGATTGGCCCAGTCATGCTGCACCACGTACATACCTTTATGACTGACTCCTTTCCAGCGCTGGGCTGCTCAAAGGACCCTCACAGGAATGCAGCTTCTGACTTGCAAGAGAGGAACTGGGAGCAATTTGTGGGCGAGGTATGCAAGCAACTAGGCTGCTCTTCCACTGACTCACTTCGCTTCGCATCGCATCTGAAGTATGGTCGCTAGAAGACGTACTGCAGCGAGTGAATTGAGCGATCACGGAAAGAAGATCGGAGAGGGGTTGGGTCTTAATAATGAGGAGGACAAGATTCTATCTGGCACATAAACGACGTGGACTGGGATTGGAGTTAGAGACTACGCCGTGACGGTAATCATGGTGTTGGTATGATGGCGCACCGCAGCCAGACTGTCCTTGATGACCTCGAGGAAGGTTCTACACACACTTCCTCTTGTTGGAAGGACAACAGCCGGCGCCGTTGATATCGCAGCAGCGGTCTTGAGCGCTGCGACACTGACGGTTCAACGCTGGGGATTTCTCGACCGGCACCACCACCTCGCAGTTCGGAATGTTTCCGCCCGGTCCGTGCAAGGCCTGTACAGTGAGGAAAGAGGAAGATGGACGTCAAGAAAACTTGTACAGATCGCTCTAAACGGGTCAAGCAGACTTGAACTTACCGTGGGCAGCCAGCCATTGTTGTATGCGCTTATGCAGGATGCGCAGTCCGCAAGGCAACCGGCATCAGATGTGCACAGCTCTTCGCAGAAACCGGTTTCGACGGGCGGCGGCTTCTAGTGCAATCGTGGAAGAACAATCAGACATACTGAGGAGAGAAGCTGTAGGGAAGTACTCAGAGCTGGGATTGGGGAGGCTTACCTTTGCATCGGCATGGTGACCCAGCAGAACGGAGCTGACCGTGATGATGGTGAAAAGGCTGAGAAGCTTCATGGCGTTGTTGGTGTTGGAAAAAGGCTGGCAGCAGAGCAGATGATGTGAGGAAGATGGTGATCACGATTAAGGAGCACAAGAAAGGATGCCCACCTTGTATATGTACTCGTACGTATTCGTTCTGCCAGCCCGGTGATGCAGCATGTTTTCAGGCAGTCCGATGAGGTAGATAGGCCGGATATTATCGAGGTCCTCCTGTGCTTTATCTGATTTCTTAAACGCGCACTCTGTACATATCAACTCGCCAAAGAGGCGCGACTGCTTCTGATCTCATTCGAGTACATACATATCGGAGACGCTGCTCGCTTTGACGAGGAGAAGAGGACGAAATGAGATCGATGTGTGGTAGTTTGACGGACAGACCGGGTCTTCAATTCGCCGATGAGAGGGGTCGGTTGCTGGGACTTCCATCCCATTTCAGACAGAGAGCTTCGAAAAATACGCCCCGTGGTCAGCGATGGAATGCGCGGTCTGACGATGTGAATATGTGATGGATAAAGTCTCCGCGCAATGGCCGCGGACACGGACATCCGCATTAGAAGAGGACCAGGTCCGTGAACCACGCGACTCATTTCATCAGCTCTCAAAGAGAGCAGCGCCTCATACACCCAAATACATAAAAGGAGCGGCTGTGTCCCACGACTAACGACTTCCGGGCGAGTTGACGAGACCGGCTGCTTTTGGCAATTGAAGCTGTGGATGGCTCATTCTTTTTTTTCTCCTCTCAGCCCCTTACTCGCTCTCTAGCTCAACTTTCTCAGCCCTACTTCAGCCATGCTCGCCGTGCCCTTCACCGTTCTCGCCTCCACCTTCGCCTTCGCCCTTATCGAAGCCGCTCCTCTCGCGGTCCGTGACGCGAAGATCATCTGCAAAAGACAAGAAGAGAAGAGAGAGTCAGTAGATGTAGAAGCATCCGAACTCACCTTGGCTCCTCAGGATCCTCGTATTGACGCATTGGCTGAAGGCTGGAAAGGAGTGTAGAGAAGAGGTGGTCAGTTGCCTGATGCTCCAGGACAGGAGATGTGACAGGAAGCAAGCTGCAGTGAGCCTCACCTGCGTCCCCGCCGTGGTCTTGCGGAACTTGCCTATGAGGATCCCCTTGTTATTGGCAACTTCGTCTCTACTGGACCCTCTGGGAAGTCTCGTGTGGCCTCCTTCATGGGGGCTCAAGACAGCTTGTACCATAATGAGCTGTCTACTGTGAGTTATTTGCCCTACTCTTCAAGTCATGTGCTTCTCCTCTTCACTTATCTCAGTGCTCACCTTCTTTTCTCCTCAATTCATCTCTTCTCTATTGCATACTGCAGAGCTTCGGCGGCATTCCAAGCTCCACTGTGCCCCAGTTCCAATTCACCGAGTGCAGCTCCACTGTCATTCCCAGCACCGGCATCACCAACTCCGACGGATCCACTACCTACTATGGCCTCGTCCGTACCAATGGGAATCCTGACAACTGTGTGACTGTTGCCGCCCTCGGGAGCTCCTCCACAGTTTCGTCGTTGAACTACCCCTGCAAGATGTTCGACGACACGACCCTGGTCAATCAATGGTTCTCCGCTACCGAGCACACGTACAACAACGGGACGGTGGCCTTCTACCAACTCGAATTTGTCGGTAAGGCGGCCGACGACAGCGCTCCGTACGTCTATGACTGGACCAGCTTCCACAGGGACAACGCTCGCCTGGTTGGCCTCAACTTTGCACATGACTACCAGAGCCGGATGCTCACTGGCTTTTCTGTTGCCATTCATCCTTGAGCGGAGCGCCCAGTTCATCTCGAATTGAATTCACCGGCACCGGCACCGGCTCGTGAAGAAATTCAGTTCGACTGCTGTTCTGGTTCCTTATCCTCTCCTCAACGTTCCACACTGTCACATTCCTACGATAACTTTTACGTCTTCTACGATCACGAATGCACGATGCGCTACGCTCTGCTTATCTCTATACCTCGTCTGAAGGACTGAAGAAACTTGAGATGCTACTGCCGCCCATATGGTACGTTCTGGGTTTATAAGAAGGGGGCCTCCTCCCGACTCAGGACCTCTAGATCACCTTCCCAATCACCATTTCTCTCCCAATACCTACTTTACTCATCCCATTCATACACCACACACCCAGACTCCACCACATACATACCTCAACATCAATATGCAGATCAAGTTTGCCGCTCTGCTCTTTGCGCTTTCTGCCACCATCGCCGTCTGAAAGGTATATGAAGGTGTCCATTGCAGAATATGGAAGGAGAAAGGCGAGAAAGCGAGACTGCGGGTGGGTAGCTTAGGGGAAGAGTTTCGAGCGGTTCCGCAGTGCCACGATTAGAAGTTGTTTGCAACTCTGTTCCATTCGTGGTAGGCACACAAACAAATGGAATTTCCCACGCGTCTCTCCCGCGTTGTTTTCGCAAGCCCTGTCTGGGCAGCTTACAATCGATGCTACAGAAAAGACAGGGTGCTGATGAGGATGAAGCGGTTGACCTTATCAAAGAGCGTGAGCCTTGAACAGCAGCAGCAAAAATACTGAGCGAGCGGGCTCCACCGCAGGAAATGACTCTAGCTCTGCCGGTCAATCAACAGGCGTCGAAAGCGACGGCGCCACCAACAAGAGTACCAGTGGAAAGTCCACGTCCCATACGATGCGACTCCTTCAATCTCTTTTACTGCCATCGACTCCTTTCAATTGCCCTCGCCCGCTGGCTTCGCTCTCTATTTCGACAAAGTTTCAGTCCCGTCCCCACGCAAGCGCATCCTCACAACCACCCATATCGCCTGATTTCTCAATTCACAGACACATTCAGACGGTCTCTTTCTCCCAGCAAGACGTAGCGTCCATCGTACGCGTCCAAGTTCCCGCCGACGTAGCCCCCTCCCCCGGTCCCTCGGAAGAAAGGACGAGCCTAGTACTGGATCGTTATGATTGCATCTTCACAGACCATTCACACATCCGCTCCTTCAACGCACGCATGCCTGGTAGTCGGGGTGATACGTATGCTGAGGGACGAGCGTGGTGGGCGAGGTCAGTTAAGAAGTCGACGGTCAGATCTTTGAGGAGGTCAACAGTCGCTGGGTCCGCACTCGGCAAGTCTCCGTAGTTATCTCGAAGCGGTCGTACTGATCACCAAAATCGACCCATGCCTCCCGCACGCGGGAAGACGACAGACGGACCTTTCTCGGTACAGCAACATGTCGCTCGTCGATTCTCGCTGCCGTCACTACGATTTCGAACTCAGCATTCTCCACCCGCCGGCGTCGCTGCTTGCCGCGCCTGAGCACATTCTGCCCTCCTCCGCCCCTGACGGACTTCAACATGCTGGATTTTCATGATAAATCGCTCCAGCCCAGAATCCGCAGCGGAACTCGCGTCGGCATCGTTCTGCGTTAGGGTTCCACTCGAAGATCGCTAGTGGAAGGATCGCTTGGTCTCTCCACGATTCCGTTCCCCCCTTCGCCACTCTTCCGACAACGCCTCCACCACCCTTCCGAACCTGTGGCCCAACCATGCTTAGGACGTATCACCAAGATCGGCTCGTCCGGGCAAGGTCATCTCTCTGCGCACCATGATGCAATTGTCGCAACTGCGGCAGCCCGCTCCTTCATCTGATGCCGGCACTGGGTATAATAAAAGATGCTTCGCTTCATGGAGGACAAACAGGAAGGAGAGGGGCCACGGCAGCATCGGTCATAGTCTGGAGAGGTACATACTCGCCAGGCGGATTGAATCAGAACACAGGCAGTGCCGAGGTTGGAGAATTAAGGGATTCATCACAAAGGAGCATGATGGCACGAGCGAGCACGTAACCAGCTACCGGCTCCAATTACGAGGACGAGGAGGAAAGCGATTGATTTACAAGGTCTGTCATGTGGCGATGACAATCAATGACCACACTAGGACAGGATGCTTCTCCTTCTTAGCTGCCAGAAGAGGGATCAAGCGATCAAGCGATCAAGGACGATGCATGGCCTACATGACTCATGAGTGCGAGCGCACGAGGCGAGAGCTGTCCCCAAAGACCGCAGCCAACGGTGTCGGTGAGATGAAATACCTGGATTGCAGGCCGGCCTAATTGCGGGAGGCGAGCTGCCAGCGCGGCTACGGAAAGTTACATATGAGTCCTACATGAATGAGTGGACGAGGGCGACGGAGATACATCAAATGCGCCGCTCTGTATAGAATGAGATGAATGTCCCGGTAACCGACCAATATGTATGTCCAGAGACTTGAAGCTGCGAATGGCCGAATGAGGCGGCGCAAGGACTAGTTTGAAAAGAGTTTCCAAGCTTTTCGGCATCAGCGCCCCTCAGCAGCTTCACTCCATTATGAGCTCTCGGGTAACGGAGAGCACCCGTAATAATAAAGAGCAAACCGTAGCGAGAGCGGAGACGCGGAGGTCCGGGTTACCAAAATGAAACAAAATGACAGGAGTACCGTACGAGTATATCAATGCGGGTCGCCTGTATGTAGGGTTGCCTGGAAAAACGTTCGCATCGCTGCCATCACCAGACGGGCAGACGAAATACACTATTACAGGGGGGGGGGGGGGGGGACATGGATAAAAGGTGGGCATCCTTTCTTTTCCGCCCCTGCTAAATGCTGACCACCATCCTCAATTCTTACATCATCTGCTCCCAGCCTTTTTCCAACACCAACAACGCCATGAAGCTTGTCAGCCTTCTCACCATCATTGCGGTCAGCTCCCTCCTGCTGGCTCACCCTGCTGATGCGGTAAGCCTTCTATATCCCAGCTCTTGCTACTTTCCTACAACTTCTCTTATCAGTATGACTGACTGTATTTCTACGATTGCGATTGCAGGAGGACACCTCGTGTGACGCTGCTCGCAATCCTAAAGATTGTCAGGCTGGGCAGCAATTCTGCGTGGGATTCATCAGCCCAGGCTATCTTCCCACTGTAAGTTCAAGCTTCGCTGATCGGTCCTTGCATTTAAATTTTCTGACCCATCCTTCTCCTCTTTCTTCATTGTACAGCACGAACACGACCCCATTCCAAACTGCGCGGTAGTAGCGAAGAGTCCCGACGTGGAAAACGCGTGCCGTCAGGCTCAGGACGCTTGCTGCAATCCATACGGCGGCGGCCCTCACCACGGCGGCGTCTGCTGCCCCTTCAATGAAAAGAACAACTGCTGGGCCGAGTATCCGCTGTGGCACATTGGGCGAGGTCGTTGAAGACCGTCCAGCTGCGGTGCACCATCATACCACCACCGTGATCATCGTCACTACAAGCCTCTACATCCAAGACGCATACTCACCTCCCATCCAAGATCATTTCACCCTTCCCGTCCACATATGTGCCGGCCAGAATCTTGTCCTAGTCATTCAGACCCACCCTTTCCCATCTCCTCAATTCACTCGCTGCAGTGCATTTTCTGGCGATCACAACTTCAGATGCGAAGCCAAGTGAGTGAAAGAAGCTGGTGTATTTGAGGCTTGAGCAGTGCCCCATCCGAAACGATGAGTCAGGGAGGAGTCTGATGCGCCTACATGGAAAGGGTGAGTCATAGTGGAAGGGATTTTCTCCTGCAATCCTAGCTTCTGACATGCGAACTTCATACTTTCGAGTTAGAGTACCTGTACCACGTACAAGGTCGTACCCGCAAAGTCAAAGATTGGCCTTCATCCCACTCGCATCTCGGCCGAGGATTCTCACGATTTCACCAAGGAGCCCACGTCTGTCGGCCCCATCCTTGACCCCGTGTATCTTCAATGCTAGGTTCAGCAGCAGCATCAGCGCGTCTGTGAGTAGAGCTATGCATCCACGATGCACTTGTCTGTAGAACCCTGACACTGAAGGGTCTTGCCCGCCTGCCAGTATGTTTTCCCCGTTGTGTGAAAGCTCAGAAACGTCGGGGAGAATGGGTGGGAGAGAACAGACTGCCCGAGACGAGGCAACAAGAGAAAGCAGGACGACTCCGTCTGGAAAAAGAGAGGGTGCGGTGGGAAAAAGAAGAAGAGAGTAGAATGGTGCAGTCAATTGAGTCTTGTGGAAGATCCTGATGCCTGAGCAGATGGAGTTTGTCTAGCTGCTTGTCTTCTTCCTCCATCCTGAGTCTCATTTGAAGAGGCTGTCAGTGAATTCGATGAGCCCTTGCAGTCACTGTCTTGAGTAGGTAGAAGGGATCAACGTACTCTTGAGCGAGCAGAACAATCGCCGGCCTAGTCTTGGCACGTTGGCACACGCGGCAAGTGAATGGGAGTCCCATGCTGTAATAATGCGAATGTGCGAATATTCTTCTCGGCGGGCAATCCTACATAAGGTAGCTTCGGAGCAGTCGAGCCGTGCAGATCGATGGTACTCGGGCTCGCGCTTATTGTCGCGCTGAGTAAATGTGCGAACAAGATCGCAGCGTCGTGTCGGAATGGACTTGATGCGAGGATTTCGGATTGATCGATATGATCTTGAGCGCGTGAGGTTGGGAGAGGCAGCGTGATTTGTTTACAGATGCCTCAGGATGGTGTGTGAGTTCCTTCTCGTAATCCCTTTTCTCACGCGCTGAAGTACACGTACATATGTACATGAACTCATGAGCGCGCGGGCGAACCTCAAAGCACACTGAGCCGACAGTAACGCGCTTGGTCATTGCTCTAGCTGATGGTCTGCTAGATACATGTACGATATGCCGAAGGGAGAAGAAACGAGGGAGGCGAAAGAGACGGTGAAAAGGAGCGGATATAATCTCGCACCCTACGATGATGAACGTTGTGTGGAAGAGAAGAACGCGGGACTGGGGGGAGGCTGTAGTCTTGAATGGATGTGTGTCATGAGCTCTCATGCTGCTGTCGAAGCGATTCGATTTAGCCGAACGTTATACAGGCCCATGGCGACGAGGACGATGAGGACGACTGGGAAGGACTTGCAGAAGGCCATGGATAACGAAGCAGGTACGCGAGGAGCAGAGTGGTAGGAGTTTTCTCGTCTCCAGGGCAGCCGCAAATCCCTGGACCGTGAACTCAGTATCTTGCGCAATACTTCTTGCAGTGATCGTCCGTATTACCCAGACCGAGGCAAAAAGTCCATGCAGGATTGATGCTGTCAAGAGAAATGCTGCTCAGTCTGCCATCTGTGAGTCAACGGAACGCAGAGAACGGCACCGTTACTCACGTTGGGGAATGCACGGGGAGATACGGCGCCGACGGCGATGGTGGCAGAAAGCGCAAAGAGAAGAGCGACAACCTTGATCTGCATCTTGATGTTGAATAACGTGCGTGGTGAAGTTTGGAGGTGTGGTGTTATGAGTGAGAGGAGAGAAGTGGGTGTTGGAAGGAAGATGGTGACGGGGAAGATAAATTTGGGCGTCCTGAGTGAAAGGGAGGCCCTGCTTTCATACCCCAGAACGTACACATCTTCTGTACGGGCGGGAGCAGTCCTTCGGCGGTGAATGGAGTGGATTGCATTGCGCCCGTTGACCCACTCTCATCACATGATCCCGTTATATACATATGGATCAACGGGAGCGACTCACCAGTCAACACGACAACAAAGAGAGGTGTGAGACGCAATGTACACGGGCTGAGGAGGACGCCGATGATCCGTCCGCTGCGCGCTTGCGCCCGAGTGAAAGAGACAGGGGCTCACTTGTTCCGCGTTCATCGCTTCATCTCATGATCCCCAAATGCGTACATCTCGTGACCCTCTCTCCAGCACTAGCTCTGGCTGCACTCGTCCGTGGTATGTACATGATACACGAGCGTATCATGTTTGAAGTTGCTAAAACGTTTGGCCTGAGCATGTCGAGGTCACGAACAGTTAAAAGAGATGGGTTGTGAATGGCATAGCGTTGGCAGGTGCACCCTCCTGTCAACGGCAATCGAAGAAGCCCTTCACCAACCTGACGGCATGATCGAAGGCAGCCAGTGTCATGGATGAGTGCCGACACATCGCAGGGACAATATGGAGGCTGAGCCGTATGAGGAGGAGAAGGTGGAGGATGGGACGCCGGCTGCGGTGACGATGTCCTCTTGACCTTTGGCGGCGATCGAGTGCGCGACGTCTTGCGCTGAAACGTGGAAGTTGTCACGGGCGAGACTGGAGCCTGCGTTTCAGAGATGGTGGGCTACTCCGTTGGTGGCGTGGGGGTGCGGAACGTTCTGTGTCGGTATGTTGACGTCTCCTCCGGCCTGGACCTAGCCTTTACGTTCGAGATCGAGACGATGAGCATTCCCTCGTTTCCGGGGTGGACGGAGTACGAGAGGTTCTCACTTCATAAACAGATGCCAGAGACTTGTATCAGTTCACACAGTCACTAGCCTTTGAGCAATTGGAAGGGTGATACGTACTCTCGAGCGAGCTGATCAGTCGCCGGCCTGATTTTGGCGCGCCGGTCGAGAGAATGGAGTCCCCTGCCCGTAATGACGTGAATGTAGGGATGGCCTTACGAGGAATACTCTTGCGAGATGAGCAGCGTTGGAAGTGAGGGCCAAGCCTGGTGCCAATCTGGATGAAAGCCATGTGTAATGAAAGGAAGGAAGGTAAGCATGCTACCGGTCTGGAATGGCTTGAACGTGGACTGACCTGAACAAGAACACCATTTCATCACCAGAGGTGCGCACCGATCCATGGTTTGCACTGCCGTCAGTGAACATCACTTCCATATGTGCCGTCTGGAATGGAAGGCTATCCGGCAAGATCGCGGGATGGAATGCCTCTACAAGAAAGGAGGCGTTAGCGTGGAGTTTCGTAGCACAGTCCATAGTCATCGTCACGTACCATGAAAGTGCGTTGCCACGACCGTTTTCGGGCATCCTTCAGGTCGCTCGAGTAGATGTCGAATTGTGGCAGCAAAGAGAGCTGCTCCGTCTATAGGAGAAACGTTCAGCATCGCTCATGTCAGTCAAAGTGCATCCCGGTACCCACCTGTAGCATCCGTTCCCTTTCCGATCTCGTCGAACAGCACGAGCGACCGTGGCGTGCATTGGCGCAGTGCAAAGCCGACCTGCGAGACGTCCAGCAAGAAGGAGCTCTGAAGCCTGCTCACAGAGTGTCGCGCTTGGATACTCATAAGGACTGCACGGGCCCATGCGGGAAAGATCGCCAGAACGATCAGAAAGAAAGGCAACGGAAGCGGAAGCTCATGGTGATCACTCACTCTGATCGCACATTCCGACTTGATAAGATCTGAGCGCGTGAGGTTGGGAGAGAGAACGTGTTCGATGCCTCAGGATGGCGTGTGAGTACCTACTTGGTCTATTTTCCCACGCTGCAATGCAAGTACATACAACAGCAAGCACTCGTGGAGGAGTGTGCAACTCAAAGGTGGCGAACCTCAAAGCGGGTAAAGTCGACGGTAGCACACTTGGTCGCCATTGCTCTAGCGATGGTCTGCTAGATACATGTACGATACGCCGAAGGGAGACGGAAGAGATGAGGGAGAGGAGCGGATGTAGGATCGTACCCTACCATCCTGAACGTTGTGTGGACGAGGAGAAAAGGGGAGGGAGGAGGAGGGGAGAGGTTGGAGGAGGAGGGGGAGAGGAGGAAGGGAGAGGAGGAAGGAGGCTGTAGTCTTGAATGGATGTGTCATGGACCTCAATGTTGCTACCGAAAGCGATTCGATTGAGGCGGAAATTAGACAGGCCCATGGCGACGAGGACGACTGGAAAGGACTTGCAGTATGCCATGGATGATGAAGCAGGTACGCGAGGAGCAGAGTGGTGAGGTGTATTGTCGTACTCCTGTTTAGCGCAGCCGCGAATCGCTGGGCCGTTGAGCTTTTTTGCCCCCGCACTTTGCATCACATCCTTTGATATCGCCATCATCACCGAGGCAAGCAGCCATGCAGGCTTCATACTGTCCAAAAAAAAGCTGATCAGTTTACTACCTGTATGTCTAAGAGAGCGCAGAGAACTGCACCGGCACTCACGGTTTCACGGGGGACCAAGACGCCGACGGCGATGGTGGCAGAAAGTGCAAAGAGAAGAGCGGCAAACTTGATCTGCATCTTGAGGTTGAGTAATGTGGTGGAGTCTGGTTTGCGGTGTATGAGTGAGAAAGAAATGTGGGTTTTGGGAGGAAGATAGTGACCGGGAAGGTAATGAGCGGAGGGAGTTCCTGTAGTCTGGTCACACCAGACCGTCGCTCGCACGTGATGAGGGGACACGATCCCGTGGAGACGGTCTGGGGACACTCGACCCAATTTTATCGAGAGGTGCCCCCATACAAAGGCCCAACTTGTCGCAAGGTTTGCCTCATTTCGTCGCTGCACTGTCCGCGCTGATGATCGATGCATGATCGGAACCTTCCACTGCTTTCCACGCGAACAGATGATCACTCACGCGACGCGTCCTGGTCTTACACATATGTATACCTACTACTCGTCTGTCTGTCCAAAGCATCTGAAAACTGGATATCGACGTCCTGCATGGCGCAGGGCTTCGAACGTCTGTTCTGCCTTCTCTTGCTGCGACATTCGTGACACTGATTGTGAGTTTGATGTATTGCTTGCAGAAAAAGAGCCCTTGAATATTGAAGAAGACAAAAGTGCACTTGTCACAACATCGCGCTGCTCTACGGCAGCCTATGATAGCAACACGCGCACACCTGTGGCTGATAGATGGTCTGCTATACTCAAGGCACGTCTGTGATTGTGGTTGGTTTGTTTGAATGGTTGCTGAGCTTTGGACAGGAGAAGTGGTGGTGACAGAGGCAAGGTGTCCAAAATTTGGAGGCACCGCTTAATGAAAACCGGTCGAGTGTCCCCAGACCGTCACCGCGGGATCGTGTCCCCTCATCACGTGCGTGCGACGGTTTGGTGTGACCAGACTAGGAGTTCCTGCTTTTATACACCGGAACGTACCTACGGGTGGCTGCAGAGTATTTGATGAGCTTTGTACAAAGAGGCTGTTCAGTCCTTCGCGGTGAACAGAGACAATTGCCGTGCTCCCGTTGACCCGCTCTCATCTCATGATTCCGTTTGGATCAATAATGAACGGGAGCAACTCACCGGTCAAGATGGCGCCGATGATCCGTCCGCTCCGCGTTTGCGCCCGAGTGAAAGAGAAAGTCGATGGTCCACGCTCATCGCTTCAATTCATGATGCATGATGCTCTAGTGGGCCTAGAGGGCAACTGGCCTCGTACATGCTTGCAGGCTCGTGACCCTTTCTCCAGCACTAGCTCTGGCTGCACTCGTCCGTGGTATGTACATGATACACGAGCGTATCATGTTTGAAGCTGCTGAAACGTCTGGCCTGAGCATGTCGAGGTCTCGAACAGTTCAAGGAGATGGGTTTTGAATGGCATAGCGTTGGGCAGGTGTACCCTCCTGTCAACGGCAATCGAAGAAGCTCTTGAAAATTCTGACGGCATGATCGAAGGCAGCACCAACAGCTTCAAGAATGAACGCCGACATATCGCAGGGACAATATGGAGGCTGAGCCGTATGAGGAGGAGAAGGTGGAGGATGGGACGCCGGCTGCGGTAACGATGTCCTCTTGACCTTTGGCGGCGATCGAGTGCGCGACGTCTTGCGCTGAAACGTGGAAGTTGTCACGGGCGAGACTGGAGCCTGCGTTTCAGAGATGGTGGGCCACTCCGTTGGTGGGTGGGGATGCGGAACGTTCTGTGTCGATATGTAGACGTCTCCTCCGGCCTGGACCTAGCCTGTACGTTCGAGATCGAGACGATGAGCATTCCCTCGTTTCCGGGGTGGACAGAGTACGAGAGGTTTTCTCTTCAACAAGGAGGTGCCAGAGAAGTCAATAAGCTCATTCACCAGACTAAAGAAAATAGCAGGGCAGTACTTACTCTCGAGCGAGCTGAACAATCGCCGGCCTGATTTTGGCGCGCCGGTCGAGAGAATGGAGTCCCCTGCCCGTAATGACGTGAATCTAGGGATGGCCTTCTCGGCGGGCTGACTTGATGAAGCCCCGGGTACGCTCGATGGCCTCCCGCACAGTCAGGCCATGTAGATCGATGGTACCATCATCCTCGTCCTGATTGTTGGCCTGAGTAAGTGTGCCGACAAAAGATCGCCAGCCCGCTCAGCATACATCTCAGCAAGGACAGACTCGGGAGAGAAGGTCAAGGGTGAACTCACAGTAAACACCCATTCCGCGGCTTGCCGATTGAGGTCTTCCATCCGTCTCTTGTGATAGTTCCCCTTCATACTAAGCTTCTTCGCCCGCGCACTGTATCCCGAAGCATACGCCATATTCGCCTCCCTATAGCACTTCGCCATCGAATCGCCTTCCTGACGAGCTTGAGCACGTAGCACATCTTGGGTAGCTTCGATGGGCGATTCTTCAAGCGCGAGGAAGATTTCTTCATCGGCCCATGCTGCATTGTCGCGGTAGTCGTCGAAATCGTACGTCATCCTCCTGAACCGTGAGAGAGAGAAGGCGGATAAGGGCGAGTTCTGGAGAGCGAAGGAGGGCAGTCATGAACAGGTAAAAGTCAGCCTTGGTGTTTATAACGCTCAAAGTCAGAGTCGAGTGGAAGAGAGCGAGTGCTGCAGGAACATGAGTCTATTCAGTGGGACACTGCAGAATAACCTGCACTACTCTCTCTCTGACCTTTCCGACTGGTGCAACCGAGAATCGTCGGTCCTTCGCAACGGCAGTCGGCAAATTCCCGTGAATGGAGTGGATGCCTGCACCCTGTAGTGGTCTATGCATGTCAGAGCGCAGGTGCGATGGCCGAAGAAGGAAGGACTTTGGATTTGATTTTGCTGATGAGATTTCGTTGGCTTGAAGTTACGGACCCCTGATTCACGTTCTCCTGATGTGCATGCTTTCAGGCACCGTTAAGAACTCGAATGCAGATTCCAGATGCAGTCTTCGTTTCGAAGCAGCCACCTCGCCTATATGCCAGCGTGATGTGGTAAGAATGCCTTGAACGAGGACGAAGGAATCCTCGAGCCTCCAGGAAAGCGAAAGATCAGACGCTCATGATCTGAGCTAAGCCTCTCCGAACTGAATCAGCCGGCGTCGAGCCGCTCACTCCGCTAATCGCCATGCTGTCGTCGTCCAGTTCCTCTTCGACCAGCTCCCATTCAAGAAAAGCACGCATTCTTCGCTCCGCCGCTTCCACTCTAGCCTGCTCTTCCTGACGTCGGAGCTGGACCGCTTTTCCGGCCTCTGACATGGCCTGCGATTCCGCCCTGCCAACGTGGCTCGTCCGAGATGTCTCTGAGGTCGCCGCATCGTCTTCAAGAAGCAATGCTGCAAGGTTGTGCGTACGAGCCAGCTCTGCGACATGCTCTGCCCGCTGAACAACGTCCTCCGGCACAAGGAAGACTCTTGCAAGATGAGCAGCGTTGGAAGTGAGGGCCAAGCCTGGTGCCAATCTGGATGAAAGCGATGCGTAATGAAAGGAAGAGAGGTAAGCATGCTATGGGTCCGGAATGGCTTGAATGTGGGCTGACCTGAACAAGAACACCATTTCATCCTCGGAGGTGCGCACCGATCCATGATTTGCACTGTCGTCAGTGAACATCACTTCCATATGCGCCGTCTGGAATGGAAGGCTATCCGGCAAGATCGCGGGATGGAATGCCTCTGCAAGAAAGGAGGCGGTCAGCTTGGCGTTTTCGTAACACAGTCCATAGTCATCGTCACGTACCATGGAAGTGCGTTGCCACAACCGTTTTCGGGCACCCTTCAGGTCGCTCGAGTAGATGTCGAATCGTGGCAGCAAAGAGAGCCGCTCCATCTACAAGAGAAGCATTCAGCATCGCTCATGTGATTGAAGGCTTATTCCGGCGCTCACCTGTAGCATCCGTTCCCTTTCCGATCTCGTCGAACAGCACGAGCGACCGTGGCGTGCATTGGCGCAGTGCAAAGCCAACCTGCGAGACGTCCAGCAAGAAGGAGCTCTGAAGCCTGCTTACAGAGTGTCGCGCCTGGATACTCGTAAGGACTACATGGGCACATGCGGGGAAGGTCGCCAGGACGATCAGAAAGAAAAGCAACGGAAGCGGAAGCTCATAGTGGCCACTCACTCTGGTCGCAGATTCCGATTCGAGCTCCTTCAGCAGGCACAAATGAACCGACATGCGCAAGCAAGCTGTAAAAAATACATACTGAGCCAGTTAGCGCATTGTTCGAAACATTCCAACATGGGTTCACTCACACAATGAGAGCAATCTGCTTCAGATAGATACTCTTGCCCGACCCGTTCCTGTATGAGTTATGTAAGTTTGTTCGCTCAGTGAAGTGTGTGTGGTTTCCCTGTCAAGCTTTGATGTACTCACGATCCAGTGACCACGAGAAGGCTCTTTGCCCCTTTTGTCTCTTCCATTCCTGCCCCCTCTTCGTCGCTTTGATAGGCTGGAACCCCACCCTGAAGGTATGCATCATTTGGAACCTGTTGAGGTCGAGATGGGTGTTCAGCATCGAACACAGTGCCATGTAGAACGCATTTGCTCACGAAGCTGTCAACAGTCAGCTCTTGCAGAGCATGTCGACCCTGGTAGATTTCAATGACATTCTCCTGGGTCATCTCAGGACGAACCCAGCCGAATCGAGCAGCCGCATCTGAGAGAGCCAGAAGACTGTATGCTCGCGAAAAGATTGCTGTCAGGAGCTTACACATGATGCTACCCCGACAATCCTTCAAACTCACCAGTCGAGCTCCGCAAAGAGATCTGCGATCTGAAGCAATACAGTGGCGTGTTGACAGACAGCTTCTTGAAGAGCGATCAGGTGCTCAATCTCTCTCTCCACGATGAAGGTGTGAATATCTGAAGTGCAATTAAGGTTAGAGCCTTGCATGGCGTCTCTCGGTCGTACCGAAGCACTTACCGCCAAGGTGCTGATCCAAGTCGCGCATCTTGTCGCCTTTGAAGTACATCCTACATTCATAGAAACGTCAGCACGACATTTTCGGGGACTTTCTAATCAGCGAACACCTTTGAAACACTTACGCATTCTCGCTCGCAAACTGAAAGTCCCATCCATCTACCGTCGGAAGTTCGTCTGACATCTCCTCCGTCACAGGGATAGCCAAAAGATACCCTATAGTACGTTCAGCAGCGTCAGCTACGAGTTCTTTCAGATATAGCTAACAGCAGTCACTCGCCGAGTTGGGGAAAGTAGCAAACAGAGCTTTGAAATGTGAAAGCGAATTAGTGACTTAACTCCGGACTGAGATACCATCAAAGGCTGTCTCACATCTCCTTGAAGTTTTGGTCCACGTCCGGTCGAATGTCTTGTGCAATCTTGTTCAGCAGATCCGGTAGTCCTGCGTAGAGCTGCTTCCACTGGTCGAGCTCCTCGTCGTATCCAGACTTGATACAAATCCGGGATTCAGAAGCGCTGTGTTGCAAATGTGGCAAGTCGAATCGCTGAGTAAGCCTTCCTGGGATCGAAAGGAAATATCACTGACCTCTCATCGAAATCGATCTGAAAAGGAAACTAGTGAGAACTTAGTAGAAAGTATGTAGCATCAATGAGGAGTGGCACTCACGATTCCCGCAATGTTCTGAGAGCAGAAGTTCAAAACCCTCTTGTCGCAGATCATCTTTGCCTGAAATCACAGGCAAATAATTTGAGCGCATTCATTGGTGAGTCGATCAGTGTCTGGCATTGTATAATCACCTTCTGAATGACTTCCACCGGCTCCTCGACGGAGAGGTCCAAAATCGCCTCGCGTATGATCAAAGCATGATAACAGAACTTCAAGCAGGAACCGAGGTTAGAAAAGAAAAATTTCGAGCATCCTGAACGCATAGAAACTACTCACCTTGAGTACTGCCTTCCAGTCAGAGAGCCTGGAAGTGCCATTGAGCAATTTGGACACCATGACCGGGATGTTCTTGACTCCCTTAAGCTCCCGTGTGATGCTTTGCGTCGCTGGCGTATTTTTGTGAGAAGAGAATGTTGCAATGGCAGCCTGGCGGCTTTCAATCACCCCGATATCTGTTGTAGGAAGTAGAAGCCAGCGTCGGAGGAGTGAATGCGATACTATGTAGTAGAAGACCAAGGGCTTCAGTGCTAGCCCTATCTATCCATCTCCTAGCAGGTGCTTACATGGCGTCCTTGTGCTGTCCAGGATCGCTACCATCGATGTGAATAAGAGAATCAGCATGAATGGACTTCCGGATGCTCTGCTCCGGCATCACTAGGCACTCACCAAAGAGGCTCAAACCCTCGTGCTTCCTGGACGCGCTGTGCAATGCGGCGTGACTCTCCTCCCCAAATACATCCAGAGCGATGCGGCTTTCTGTGCTGATGCTGAGACAGTCCTGAAGTACGATACTTTCGATACTTGTGATCTTCAGCGTGTTTTCTGTGGATGTCGATCCTCCTGCATCGCTCGTGTATCCTTCGTAATGATCGAACGAGGCTTGAATGCGCGTCAAATGGCTCAACAGAGCACCAGCTGCTCCAACCTGTCGATTGGAAAGGGACAGTCAGATTCTTTCCTGGTTTGAAGCTGCAGTAGAATCAGCGTCAGTTCATTTACTCACAGAGAGCGGCATAACGTGCAAATCCACCGCACAAGACGACTGAAGCTTGTTGCCAAATGATGTCGTTGTAGGCGCAGACGAAGGTTGAGTTGAGGCCGACGTGGACGCCGTTTGATCTATATCCATCTGATCGTCTGTAGCGGATAAATGCTGCTCTTGTAGCTGCAGCGAATGAATCCGCTGCATACCGCTTGTGGTGTTGAACTCGGTACTGGGTCTAATGCTCAGGACAGAATCCTGGTAGATCACTGTGGAAGCGGTCAAAAGTGAGTCTCTGGGTCCAAGGCAGTGCAAGTTGTCCTTTTCCAAGCTCACATTCTTTGCGAACCGCAGTATGGAAGCGTGCTGAGCTATCTGAGTTCGTCAGGACGAGATTGACGGGTGCAAATTGTTCAAGCACTGCAGACCACAATCGTAGAGTTGATGAGCTTCTTTCAATCCACTTTCAGATGCAATCGCATGTATGCTTACAGGTCATGAGCGTCTCTTTAGCCGTATCGATGTCGTCGTCGGCCTTGGCTCCTTTTCCCGTGTTGTTATCGGTATCTTCTTCCTCCTCCTCATCCTCGCCCGCTCCTGACATGCTGTGTGTATGCACTCGTCTTCCTTCCTCGGGAGCATCTTCCAACAACGACAGCTTTCCCGTTGTCACGTCATAGAAAGCGCAGCCAATTTTGGCACCGCACGTCTGCACGGAAAAGACTCTAGGAGGAGGCGAACTTGCTGCGTCTTCGTCCTGTGTGCTGTCATGCGAATCTCCGTAGCGTTCGTTGGCACTGTTTCTTGCTTGTTGCTGGTCATCGTCGTCCTCATCGTTGCCATCGGCATTGAGCTCTTCATCAGCCGAACGAGCTCGACCACCAGCATATAGTTCCATCTCTTCGTCGAGCAGATCCTCGACATCTGGTGAATCGAGATTCTGATTCGTTGGGAAGCCCTGAGGATCAGCATTTATTGCGATCTTCAACTGGGCGACACCTTGACGACTCACAAAACGGACAGCTCTGCGGGCCATGGCGAGAAGCTGAGAGTGCAGTGTGATTAGATGGATCTGCAGCGGTCTTGCGTTCGTGCTCTCCCTATGGCGAGGGTTGTGGAAGGAATACGAATTTCCCACGGTTGTCGTCTGCTTACCTCATCAGACTCACCCTTATCTTTCCGGTGGCGCTTTTCTTATCTTTCCGTTTGAAGCACGGACCTCGGTATTCAGTCGGTTCCGCGGGCTCAATCGTGAAGCACACCCACCACGATCCCTTCACCCTTGGTAGAAGCCCAGAAGAGAGCATGCGATGGAGTCACTAGCTGTCCATCCTCAACCCCTGGCGATCTCCACCGCGTCTACAGCCACTCCTGCCTCAACCCCAACCCCACTCCGTAGACCCCCACCTCTGCAGAGCGCAACCTCAAGCGAATACTACGGCTTCGCACTTCTCACCTTCTCCACGGTGCTCTGGACCTCATGGATCATCTGGGCTCTAGTTCCTCAGCACATCCTGGAAGGATGGGGCGTTCTTTGGATGCCGAGTCGGTGAGTCTCACAGCTTCTCTACTCAGAATTTTGGTCTTGCTCAGAGCGCTAAAAAATTCCTTCTGTTTCCGCATGAATCAGGGAATGGGCGTATCTACTCCCCGCTTGGTCTATGGGTGCCATGCTCTTCGGGTACGCGGCTTACAATGCCATCAACATAATGAACACGGCCGGCACACATGATCTCCACAGCTTCGTAGGTGCGTCTCTTCCTCCCTCTCAACTTATTCCCTGCTCATTCTTGAACGGATGCACTCACCACAAGTTCTGTCGATCCCTAAAAACTCAGACGAGCACAGCAATGTTGGCATGGCCGGACGAGACATGCCCTACGGCGTCATCAGCCGCAGAATCTATCTGCTCCCAGAAGAAGATCTCGACCCCGCTCTCTTTTCAACGCAAGACACCCAGCGCAATCCATACCCACCAAGATGAAACACCCATCGCGAAGGCATCAGCTTGCGAGGTTGTCCGAATGAGGAAAGGGCTCTTGGAATTACGACAGTCGTGTGTTTTCTGCACCAGGACAAGAGAGAGACAGGGAAGAGACGAGTATTTGTACAGGACAAGGAAAAGAGCAGGATGAGAGTGAGGGAACCTGAAGACCGTTAATCAAAGTTGAGGGCAGGGAGGGACATAAAGAAAAGGGCACATGCGACTGGGGTTTAAGAAGGGGCGGCCGGAAGCAAAAAAGGAAAGACAGGGTTCGAGATAAGGATCCAAAGGAGAAAAGGGCGAGCTGGAAGAATAATATGGCTACAGAGTTTCGCGTCGTGTATTCATTAGGTCGGAGGGGAGGGGTAAAAGCGCAGCAGGCCAGACCAGGCCTTTCGATATAAGGAGATTCGTTCCGAGGCGGCCAGGGAGAGACAGTGTTCTCGTGAAAGTCTATGCAGGTTCATCGTCGTCGCTGGTGCTCTACGCAGTCCGTTTGTCCACCCGCCGTCTGCTAGATACCAAGCTGACCAAATCAGGGCTGATAGTTGGGAATTCCATTCCAGGCGGTGAGCTCGAGCCTGATCGGGACGTCTTGGACGAGGAAGGAGTCGGAGTGGCTGCGGAAACCGAGGAATGAGTGGCCAGCGATTGAAGGGCAAGACAAAGCGACTCGGCTTGCACGATGACCGATTCGACGTCCATCTGCTGTGAGAGCTCGTTCATGTACTACAGATTCAGTGAAAACAAAACAAATCGGTCAGCACATCACCAGCAGAACTTGCAACAAAGATCCAACGAAAAGGAAATGACTCACTTGAAGCATCTCGTCAAAGTTCTCAAGATATCGCAGTAGCATATCCCGATTCATCTCCAGAATCCCAAGCGCGACGAAGAGCTGGAAATGATTGGACATCCCACTAGGCGCGCTTCCTTCCTTTGCCGCGCCGCCCTCCTTACCTCCCGCCCCAATAGTCCCCGTCTGCCCGACCGCACCGCCCTCCACCACCTTCTCCTCCGCCTGCCCCGTCGGACTAAAAGCATCATCAAACTCCGCAGACCAAATGACCTCCCAAAGCTTGAGGATATCCTCAAACTTGAACTCCCGCTTGAAGCAGACGAGCAGCCACCGGAAACAGAAGAACAGGTTCAGCGCGTCGATCCGCTCGAAGTGCTCGAAGAGGGGGGCGTCCATGGTCGATATGAGTTGTTGAAGGAGAAGGAGCTGGCGTTTCATCCCGCTCTGGTCCGATAGGAAGTTGGAGAACTGTTCGTGAGGATCGCGCCTGAAGTTCAGCAATCACTCCGACATCAGACCCAGTTAGGAGAGGAAAAAAGACTCACCATACGTTGCATCAACCCAACAAAACACCAAAAAGTCCGTACCTCGTCCCCACCACAAACCACAAAGATAGGCGAACACAAATCACTCATCCCCTGCACATAACTGCCCAAGACACCCTGCTCCCATATCCCATACGTAAGCAATATCTCACTCAACTTCAACACATTCGGATTCTCCACCTTCTTCCTCCGCTTCTTCTTCCTGCCGCCTTCTTCTTCGTCCTCACTATTCTCGTCCTCGTCCTTGGTGTCCGAGACGTCAGCCTCGGGCTCCGCATCTTTGAACATCGGATGGTTCCGATCCGTCCGGAGACAATCGACCCGAATCCGATGCCGTTGCTCAGACAGCTGCTCCATCTCCAATTCCTCAAGTCTTGCAAGACGCTCCAGTTCCGCATCATGGACCGCCTGCGCCGCATCAGCAGCAGCCTCCTCCTCTTCCGCAGGCGATAGGATCGTAGTCGGTGTCGGCGCTGGAGGCTCCGTCGTTGCATCAGCCGTAGCCTCACCTTCCTTCGCCAGAACTTTTTCAGTACGCGTCTTGAGCCTCTCTTCCCTCGCAGCCGCCCGTTCCGCTCGCGCTTTCCGCGCCACATCACGCTCCCTCTTCCGTTCCCCACCAGCCCCACGTCCCTCATCCTCCTCCTTGACAAGTACCTCGCGTTCCTTCCAAATCCGCTTGAGAGCATTAAAATGCGTCACCCGCGCTTCCCAGAGCGCCGCCCGTTCCGATCTTGTAGACGACCAAGGCACGGCGCCGAGGAGGAACGGCCATACCTCCGAGCGCAACGTAAGAGATTCCGAGGATCCATTCGTGGCAGGAGATGAGGACGTCGACGCAAGCCCGCGCGCGAATATCCTCCTCCGCACCTCAGCAGGCGAGATCTTAAATTTACCCTCCTCATCAAAAAACCCAGCCCACTCCTCCGCGGTGATCGGCTTCCCCTGCTCTCCGACCCGAGTCGTACTAGGTCTCGCAGGCAAATTCGTCCCCGGCCGTCCGAGAAGCTCATAAAGCCCCCACTGAGCACAGAAGCTTCCTCCCCCGCCTTAGCACCCCCGGCCACCACCGTCGCAGACGAAGAAGACCCTTTCCCCGCATTCTTAAGTGAAAGACTCATCTGCTCCCTCTTCCGATTCCTCTCGCCTTCCTCCGCGACGAGTCGGGCCCATTTCGCGAGGTAGACCCGAGCAGAATCGTACTCTGCGTCCCCCTCGGGATTGAGTAGACCCGCTTTACCGCGATCCGTCCCCATTCCTTCTCACGCGGGCCGAGAGGGATGGGTCCTGCCTGCGCGAAGCTCTGGACGGGCATGGGCAGGTGCGGTACGTATGGCCGTGCGAGTGGGTGAGAGAGTACGGCATGAGTCGCATGTCTTGCCTGTTGCGTGATATGTGAGAACCGAGAGAGGAGCGAGGTCCGCGTCGAGGTAGCCCAATGCGTGAGCGGATCTAATCGGGCCGTATCGGAGTGAGAATGGAGAGCAAATGCGCTCGAGTTCGGTAGAGATTGGAGCAAGGTAGAATGTCTGTAGATATGCGATGGGTTCGAAAAGGGATCGTCGGGGAAGGCGGACCCATTTGCATCATCGGGAATCGCAGTGGCCGCATTATGCATACTCCCATGGAAACTACTCGACATGTTCGAGTTCCCACCAGCACCAGCCTGGGTGAAGATATCATCGTCAAAGATCGGTGTGGCATGCGCCTCGATCTGCTGCCGGTTCGGGTTGACGAGGAATAATCCCGGCTGCGTCACGGAGCGCAAAATACTCGCAAAGCGTCGCAATTGACGTATGAGTTCTTCACCACCCACGTCGCGGCAGGACTATGAGGTGGACTGGGTCGTTTCAGGCCGGAGGTAGAACTCGTGGACGCGGCGCCGGCACTGACTACCCTCCTGGCCGAGGACGCATTGCCCGTACTCCCACCAGACGCACTAGACGCGCGATCCGAGCCTGCAAAGCTCCCACTAGGGAATCGCAACGCGCGCTCGAGGCCGGCTTGGATGCTCTGCGATTCGTCGTCGTGGAAGAAGAGGGTGGGCAGACTGAGTCCGTCGGTCAAGGTGAATGTTATGTTGCCGTACCAGGATGATACTGTGGGCGGCTGGACTGTGAAGGAGTGGAGGCGGTTGATGGGGATGGAGAAGGCGTACTGCGCTGATGGCGGGGGCGAGCTGATCAGCAAGGACTCTGCAAGTGACGATGTTAGAGATGGCTGTCAGCAGGCGCGCAGAGAAGATTGCAAGGACAGAATCTACTCACCCTTGTCATCCAGTTCAACCCCATCGAGCGTCTCCCGACTATCCTCAAGGGAAGTCCCCACAGCCCCGCCTCCAACATCCAAATCATTAGCCAGCCGAGTTTCCACACTAATGAACTTCCCTCCGCATCATCGTCCGTGGCCTTCAAGAGCGACTCCGGCAAGAAGGCGAGCAAGATGGAGCTCTGTGGTCGGACAGGACCATGCTCGGTCGCGATGGCGAGATAGCCGGGTACGTTGTCCTTCCTGAACGGAGACGGGTGGATATATACGGTCCTTCGTGCCCAGAGGAGGTTGGCGCGGGAGTTGGAGGGGCGTCTTTGTCGTTGTTTTGGTCCTTCTCCTTGCCCTTGCTGTCTGAGGCGGGTGTTGCTGCGCTCGGGATTTCTGTTGATGTTGCGGTAGCTGTGGGAGTGGGAGTGGCAGTCATGGTCGCTGCGTGGATGATGTGTTCTACAGGAGCTCCACCTCCCATGATGAGCGACGTTGGCGCGCGTTGCAGGAGCAGGTGTCGTTCCTAGCAGCTACGCGTCGAAGGGGTGGAGACGCGATCTGCGCAAGGAATGGTTGGTAGTAGGAATGAAGCTGATCCGTCGTCGCAGTCGTCCTTCTTCTTTAGCGCGTGTTCGTTGTTGTTGTCGTCGTTGTCGTTGTCGTCGAGCTCATCATCAACTTCATCGTCGAGGTCGTCCACCTCATCAAGAGCGTCATCGCCAATCTCGCTACCTTAAAAGAAACACGGATGGCAAGCTCTAATTTCATTTCACTACTGCGCATCGCAGTCACAACAGGCAGGGCCGCAGAGGATCGTCGAACCTTCAGTCGGGCCGCAACGTGCGTCGTTGGGGTGAATCCTTTCTCGCCTGCTCCTCTTCCTGCAGGGCCTCCTGTGCTCCTGCCTGCCCCGCTCCAAACATCCGACTCCTGTTTCGATCTTGTGTGACGCAAAGTTTCGTTCACCACGTGGGAAACAGTACCGTTCCAAAACCGTCTTGCTGGAACGGATCGACCTTCGACAGGCGATTTTTTGTCCGCTTGGGGGGTGGGGGGAGGGGAGGAGGATGGGGACCAGTAGAAGCCCTTGTCCGCGGACGAGGTGCCCCTATGTACCAGCAAGACTGCACTCGCTGTGAGCTGAAGGTCGTCCTTTCCCCATCCTTCGATCGAACGACTCCACCTACGGCTTTGCGCCGGCAGGGATAGACCCATCTCCACGTAGGGACGTCGCCCCGGATCCTCAATGATGTCGATCTCCAAGGACGACAGCGTCAATCTCCTCCTCCGTGATATCGTCCTTGAACCAGCGCTCCGACTCGGAAATCTCGATCTCTGATTTTTGTCGATTCATAGTTGATTGTCAGCAGGATGGATGGAGTCCTCAAGTACCCTTTGGAGCGCCATGCGGCAGAGGTCCTGCTGTACTCACCATTTCCGGACATCTGTCGCTTAGCCATTCGTCGTCAGGTGCGAAAGTCCAGTCCTGATGGTAGAAGGGGGGAGAAGCACAGATGAAAAAGCCAGTAGCCAGGGAAGGTGGGGAAGAAAATGGTCATCAACGCCCAAAGTCCAAAGCTCAAGATAGTATAGGGATAGAGAGCGGACCACCTCTAGTCCGTAACATCGACGCCACTTGCCAAGCTCTGCCTCGTACTCGTACCAGAACCTACCATCAAGAAGTGAGAGGGTGGGTCAGCTAGATTTGAGATAAAGAGAGGTAAAAGGCTTACTCACTGCACAGCAATCTTGTCACCGTTCCAGCAGAAGAGCTCCTTCTTCAATCTGTATCGCTTTTCCCTCCTCCACTTGTTCGTCAAGAATCTGAAGGGAGAGAAAGGAAGATGTAAGACACTTTAAGGCGCTGAGGGTCGCTTTGCAGAATTGCGGAAGAGGAAGCGAGACATTACTCTTTGATAGCGATGTGGCCCGTAAAGAATTGATCACGATTCCCTGCAAGGCAAAGACAGCGAACAGCGTAAGAATCTTCCAAAGTCACCTTCAAGCTTTTTGAAGAAAACTCACTCCAGATGGAATCTTCTGTGTACGCAGGGGCAATCTTCTCTGGATCTTGCGTGTTCCAGAGCGCCTGTGCCTTCTTTACTTTCGCATGAGCCGTCTCGGCGGTGAAAGGCGGGACAAGTGGAGCTGCGGACATTCTTTTAGAGCAGGAGTCAGCTCTGCCTTGCGTTACTATGAAGTGCGAAGGTGCGTCTGTATGGGGGTTGGTTGGATGAAAGATTGAGGGAAGCATCAAGCGGAGTCAAGATTTCCAGCCACATGGCTTCACGCTGTGGGTCACACAACTTCGACAGTCACACCACGCGAGTATAAGCTCACTTGCCTCTTGATCCTGGGAGGACCAGCAAGAGAACTTTCAAGGAAGAGGAGGAGAACAAAGACTTCTAAAACCATTTTGATCGTCTAGAATCCAGAGTATTACAGCGATGGCTTCCTACAACTTCCCAGCAAATCCGCCTCCGTCGTCGTTGACCGTCTCGCCGTTGATGTTCTTGTTCTTGATGAGCGCGACGTATGTGAGCGCAATGTCCTCGACCGTCCCGACCTTGCCTGTCAGACCTTAGCTGCCAGTTGCTTTTCGACCTCGGCTGGGATGGAGGCCCAGAGTTCGGTCTTGATTGGGCCGGGGAGATGCAGTTCACGCGAATGTTGCGGGGGCTGGTTCGAGAAGAGAAGTATCAGATCTCAGTTCGTGTATGCGCTAGAGTGAAACTAGAGAGAAGAGACATACCTGAGTTCAAGGGCGAAGGCACGCAGGGAGTCAGGGAGTAGAATGCACCGCAGTACGCGCTCAGGACGGACCAGTCGGGGTGGGTACTGATACGCTGAGCCTGTGGTGAGGACGATGCTGCCGCCGTCCTGGAGGTAGCCCCCGTCACTGCAGTCTTGACGGCGAGGATGGCACTGTAAAAAAGACGAAATAGTGAGCAGAGCGTCATATGCAATAAAAGAGGACTTGACAGAATAGGATTAACTCACGATGTGAACCGAACGTCACCGGTCTCGATGATGCTCTGGTAGGTTTGATCTTTGATAGGACGAGGGTTGAGAATACCGGCCGTGTAGACGAGATGGTCGAACTTGCCGATTTGCTTGAAAAGCTCCTTCAACGAATCCTCCGCCCCGGACCCGGCCAGGTTGACGGTGTATCCCTCGACGCGACTGAATCGGCATTGTACTGGGTTTCAGCATCGTTGAGACGGGCCACAGCCTTGTCAACCTTGTCCTTGGAGCTAGAGGCGACGACGACGGAGGCGCCTTCTTCGATGAGATGTTGTGCGACTCCGAATCCGATACCGCTAGAGCCGCCGATGATGACGACCTTGCTTCCCTTGAGGGTGCCAATGAACTGGGGTTGGGCGGGCATTATTGATGTAGGGGAATAATGGTAGTAAATGGAGAGCGACGTGGTGATGGGAACATATCGCTACATTGACCCCTTGCTGCTGGCTTTTGTACCCTTTCTGCTCATCATCCCTGCGTGGAGCTATGTACATTATGACGCAGGCGGTATGATCGATATGCCCTGCTGACAGAACACCATCGTCAAATCATCATGTCGGACAAGTTCTCCGTCGGCGTGGAGCTCGTCAAAAAGGAAGCCAGGCGGAGGAAGGGCGAGTTGGATGAGCGCACGGATGTGAGGGTGTTGGCCGACGGAGATAGCTTACCGTTCTCACACCGTCCCTCAAGAACAGGACAGAACGGGTGGAGAACGGCGTCGATCTCCCACTTCGTCACCCAGGAAGAAAGCACACCAGCCAGGCGCCGTCAGCAAGCGGGGCATCGAGGAGGAAGACCATCACCTCAATCGCAAGCAGCAGCCAGCAGTGGAAGAGTATTCTGCAGGGCATCAAATCGCATCGTCTCAACAGCTCACTCAGCATCGAACTCGCCTTACTCTCACTCGCGTTACTCTCCACCCCAAGATGGCACGGATACGCACAGGCATGATGGACGCCTCAGGCAGCAGCAGCACCAACAGCAGCCCCGGCAGCGCAGTAGCACACCTCATCAACAGGATACAACACTCCCCCTCCCTCTTCCTCGCAACAACCTCAGCAACAAGTCTCATCGTCTTCTACGTCCTCTTCCCACACTCCACTCGCTCCTTCTTCACCCGTCTCCTACCCGGCAACAGCAGCAGCTCCGACGACGATGGCAGTAGCAACGGCACTTCCGCCAGTGCGAAGAAGAATAAGAAGGCTAGGCAGAGGGCACAGGCACAGGCTCAGGCGCGCGCGGCGGCGGAACAGTCGGATGGGATATCTTCTTCTTCGCCCGCACCACAACCAGCACAAATACAGCATGCACCTCAACCTCAACCTAATACCCACCGTCCGGCGTCAAACAACTGCTGTGCCGTCTTCTGGGATGTCGACAACTGTGCTCCTCCGTCCGGAATGAGTGGGCGGGATGTCGCTCTCGCTATACGTAAAGCCATTCAGGACCTCATTCCGCCCGGAACGTCAGAACCCATCATCGTGTTCAAGGCCTATCTCGAGCTTTCGTCAGAGACAGCTATCAGTCCCGCTCAGGTGTCCCTGCGCAGCGAGTTGCAGGGTAGTGGGGTCTCCCTTATTGACAGTACGTCATGCATACTTGCCTCTTACGATACTGTCTCACTCCAGCTTGGCCGCTGATTCATTTCGTCCCTTTGTCTCATTCGAACAGCTCCAAGTCCGGACGCAAGCAAGGTGAGTCTTGATTTCCGCTTGGATGGCTCTATGTAAGGCTGTACCGGAGCTGATGATGAACTTTTCTTCGACAGTGGCGGACCAGATGATGATAACAGACCTCCTGGCCTTCGCCATCGACCAGTACGTTCATTTCCCATCACAAATGCGGAAGGTTGACCCTGCGCCTGACCACCCCTCATTCCCAATCAAAAACCCAGTCCCGCGCCAGCTCGCATCGTTCTCATGTCGGGCGACCGCGACTTCGCATATCCCATCGGCACCCTCCGCAACCGCGGCTTCTTCATCACCCTGATCACCCCTCCCGCTCACGTAGCCCTATCCTCGAAGCATCGGCTCATGTAGTCCTCCGGTGGAGACAGGATGTGCTGGGGATCGATTATGATAAAGACGGCAAGCCATATACGGGTACTCGCGCCTTGAAGCCCGGTACACCCCTCGCCTCTGTCAACCCTCCTCCACACTCTCTCGCTCACAGAGCAAGTCTACTGCTGATCTCTCGGCGACTACTACTACTGCCACTGCCACTCCTCGCAAAGCCAACCAAACTGCCTCAACGACACTCAGCTCGAACGGGAAACCCATTCCAGCCGTCTTCAAGCCTCTCGTCGACCTTCTCGAACAAATGCGCAAGCAAGGCCAATCTCGACCTCTTCGCAGCGGTGTAGCTGCCCAGCTCCGACAGGTCGATAAAGATCTCTTCGAACGAGCGGGTGCGTCTCGATGGGCTGAATATGCCGCGGTCGCGGAGGCGGCGGGAATTATCACCCTTGGCTCGACTGGTGTTGCTGGTCATGAGTGGGTTTCGCTCGCTGGGGCTGAGGACGAGGGTATAAGAATGCTCAGCTACCGGCGTCGCCTAGTATGGCTAAGACCCGGGCGGCACCACTCTACACTGCTGCGGGCGCGTCCTCTTTTGCTGGTAACAAGACGGCCGGTCCACCTCAGACACCTACGAAGTCGATCCCCTCTTCAAGCTCAGCTTCGGCCATTTACCAATCTGCTACAGCTCCCAAGCTCGACACGCCCGAGCTCCGTCCTTTCCTGCCCCTCATCGAAATGATGAACTCCAACGCTCGATCGGCATTCCTCTCCCCAGGATAAGCTACATCTCCAAAAGCTTCGACCGGATGATTACTCAAGGTGTCGTCGACCCGTACCGCCAGGCGGGCGTATCCAATTTTACGCAGTACCTGGCTGCGGCTGAGCGGGGTGGAGTGGCGCGTGCGCAGGGTGATGCGGTGAAGTTGCATCCGAGGTATATCGGAGTTCAGACGAGTGCTGTGACGCCTTCGATTGGTCGGATGGAAGATACGGCGTACGTCCCACCTCCGGCCACACCGAATCGATCGACGGCTGCGTTGGGAGCGCTGAATAAGGCGAATGCGCTGGCTTCGAGCATCAAGTCTAAAGTTGCTTCTACGTTCAACTCGTCCAGCAGGCTTTCGGAGGAGGAGATCCGTGCGACGCTCTATAAGGGCTTGATCGAATGTCTACGCGAACAAAGGGCGGAAAACATTTCTACTCGGCGGACTTCTTCATACAGCTCGTGTTGGGTAAGCTCCCGGGCGGGGAAGGCTTGGGGAGGAATGTGGATTTGTTCAATGTGTTCTTGGACGAGGCGGAGAGGGATGGGGTTGTCATGCTCGAACCTGGCTTTGGGCATGGTCGGCGACATGTGAGGTTGGCGCCGGCTTGGTTTGAGGCTGAGCATGCTGCGGAGAGGTTGGGTGGGATGTTCTGCCTGTTGCTGGGTTCGAGTTGCCTAATCGGCAACTGCAGCAGCAGCAGCAGCCTGGCGCGGCGGGGGTTTGAAGAATGGTGCTCATGAGGTGTAGAGGAGGAGGAGGAAGTGGAGAAGGAAGAGAAAGAGGAGGAAGGAGATGGTGGTATCACGAGTATGATACCGCCGATATTGATGCGCGGAATGCTACCAGTGCAGGAAACGATCAAGGCTGCCGTTGGGACTGTGTTCGGCACGGACGAAACCGAGTCGCCAACAAAGAACGGAGCAGCTCCGAAGCTTACACTACTACGACGACGGCGACGATCAGCAGCAGCAGCGACGGGACGGACAAGGCTGGTTCGTCGAGCTCTGCACCTCCAGCGGCGGCGGCGGCAAGTGGACAGGCTGCCGAACGAGCGCGGTACAAGCCCCTTGTGGACGCGTTGATCCATCTTCGGAGGGAGTACCAGATTGTGTACCCATCGATGGAACAGCTGCATGCTGAGCTGCGGGACCGGTCTGCCTCTCTGCACCTCCACCTCGGCGGCACCAATACGATGGGACTGGGGAATGGGACTGGGGAGGCGAGTCCGCATTCGATTGAGTTTGTGCAGTGGTTGAGTGGTGCTGCTGATTTGGGCTTGTGGTTATTGAGCGGTATGAGGATGAGGGGATGGTGGGGTGGGCAAGGCTAGGTTGAGGTTGGCGGATCGGTATGTGGAGATGTTCAAGCTTTGAGTGAGAGGATGAGACAAGCATCTTAGGCTTGTCCTTCCGGATGATGATGGGTGCAGGACTCGGCAAAGAATTAGTACGCAAGAAGACAAACTCTCCGTCCCCTCTTCAACGATAATCCCGGTTTCGGTCCCCCAACCCCAGCAAATACTAAAACGCATGCAGCATGATCCAAGTTCCCGCTTTCCACCAATACGCATTTTCGACGTTTCGACGCTTCAGGCAGGCAAATCACAAAGTTCTTCTTCCCCTCTGGCACTTCTTCAAAATCGATACGGTCGGGCTGGTGTCAAGACTCAGACAGCCAGTTTCCTCATTCGAATCACTCTCCACGGTCCGACTCCGACCACCATCTCTGGGACACCCGGCTCTGCCAATCTATGATGATGGCACCGAATAGAGCACGCAATCCTCTTTTCCCCCACTCAATTTCACGACAAAGCAAAAGCAAGAAGAAATTCCGAAGGTCCATCCTGTCACTTTGCAGCACCTTCTCCTAGTACAGCGTTCATGGGCCTTTTCCCCCCTCTTAATTAATTACCAGAAATCTCGGTTTTGACTTCCTCCAACCTTCTTGATTCGGTGATATATCAGAGCAAGGTGACGGTGCTCACTTGAGCGCCTACGCGAATGCCGACCGTGTCCGCTGTGAAGGCTGGACATCTACTGATTTCGCGTGCGTGGTGTTGTCGAGTCTGGCTGCTGTCGTTTCTGCTGCCTGTCGAAAAGATGAAGATGAAGATGGTGGAGAGGGATGGAGGCGATGCTGGCGTGGTAGCGTGCTTCGGTGTAGTAGCTCCTCGCGCGGAAGGCGGAATGGAGGGGTTTGTTGAGGGTTGTTGTTAGATTGTGTAGCTGTTGGCAAGGGGAGTGTTCAGCTGGAGGTCATTCGGAAATGCCAAAGATAGGAGGGTGCTTACTTCTTCCCATCCTGTGCCAACTTCGAGGACGAAGAAGATCCGGGAGGAATCGTCGTTTGTGAGTGTTGTCAGACGGGCGAAGTGGATTTGGAAGCTGTGAAAATATTTGGAGAAAGAAAGAGGATCGAGTCAGAGATATGGGGAGGGAAGGACATGATTGGGAGTGGACGCACCTTTGTCGATCCTCGAGAGCGCCTTGGACGAGCTTGCGGAAGTCTTCCCGTTCATGCGGACGGACGAGGATGGGTCGAGTGAGGATATATGAAGTTCGGTGGGAGTTTGATGTCGTCGTTGTCCTGTCGCAGTGACAGTCTCTGAATCCAGGTCTGTCTTGATAACCGAGTCAGCAGTTGAAGTCACTTCGAGATCTGGGAGATTGGCCTCGTCGTCGGAGAGGGCGGATATGATTGGGTCGAGGTAGTTGCGGAGGTCATTTGAGACAGGTACTTGGAAGAAGTGAAAAAGGGAGATGAGCGAGCATTGAGAGACCAATGATTATCGAAGGATTGAAGGTACTCACCTCGTATGAAGGCATGGCAGAGCCAGTCTCCCTCGAGCTGGCCGGGCTTGAGTGTCTTCGCCTTGTTCGGGGTAAGAACTTCCGATGGAGATGGGGATGGGGATGCTCCGAAGCTGGACAGTTTTCTACAGAGGGAGAAAGAAGTCAGCAATGGTACCAGAGTTTACATAGAAGTGACAGAGATTAGCTGACCTTCTCTTTGACTTAGGCAGATCGGATGTGGTCCTGGCTGAAGAGGAGGAGGAAGAAGCGACAGATAATCTGCTCTTCTCGCCTTCATTTCTCTTTGACTTGGCGATGATCTTCTCTTCGTCATCCTCGCGTCCAGAACTCTCGCTGCCTGAACAGTAATCGACAAGGAAAGACATGTCAGTAGAGGAAGCCTTTGCTCAGGGTGGCGAGGTAAGTGGAAGGAAGTCAGTGATGAGCTGCGACAGACATGCGGAAAAACAGCTGCAGAACGGCTCAGCGTAGAAATCACTCATCTTTTGAAAAGTGCAGATCCAAAATTTCGCACAGGGAAAGTCAGGAAGAATCTTGACTCACTTGACTGAGAGCAACACCACTTCCTTCCTTCCTACCACCACCTCAACCTCAACCTCATTCTCAAAACAGGCGGGAAAGGTTCCTCTGCCAGCCCATCACGCTGACTCTCCGCTTCCTCGTGTCTTCCCGGGCACACGCTGCCATCTTCACCACTCCTACCACCACCACCAGCCGCAACTTCTCCCGCTCAGCTATCTTCAACAATACCACCATGGCTTCCACATCTGCGCCTGCTGCAGGTGGAGCAGCTGCTCCCTCTGCCGCACAGGTAGCCGCAAACGGAGGCCCCATTCAGCTCGAAAACACAACAAAACGTGACTTCCTCCGCGGTCTTGAGAAGAAATACCAGGCTTACTGGAACGAGAACAACTACTTCGAGGTCGATGCTCCCACCAACGAAGAACAGTTCCGAAACCTCTCCCCTGAGCAGATTCGCGAACAGATCCCCAAATGGTTCGGAAATATCCCATACCCTTACATGAACGGACATCTCCATCTCGGTCACGCCTTCACCATGTCCAAGGTCGAGTTCGCGACTGGCTACGAGCGTCTGCAGGGCAAGCGCGCTCTCTTCCCCTGGGCCTTCCATCTCACAGGCATGCCTATCCGAGTATGTGTCTCTCCCTCTCTCGCTTACCTTGGACCAGCCAGTCAAACTCATCCTCCTTCCATCTTTTGCTCTCTCCTCAGGCCACAACAGACAAGCTCATTCGCGAAGTCGAGCTCTACGGCAAAGACTTCTCCGGCTTCAAGGAGGAGGAAGCTGAGCCTGCTCCCGCGCCCAAAGCAGCTGCTCCTCCCTCCTCTACCAATGTCGAGAAGGCTACCAAGGGTAAGCTCAACGCCAAGAGCACGGGCCACAAGTACCAGTTCCAGATCCTCCGCGCCGGTGGAGTGCCCATGGAGGAGATTCACGAGTTCACAGACACCAAGAAGTGGCTCGAGTACTTCCCTCCGCTTGCCAAGGTGCGCAATACTCCCTTTTACCTTGCCTCGCCCAAGTGCTAATTACTGACCGAGTTCCCTTTGTATTTTCCTTGTTTCCGAACACAGAACGCCTGCCACCAATTCGGCGCGCGTATCGACTGGCGTCGCGCCTTCTTCACCACAGACGCAAACCCTTACTACGACGCCTTCGTCCGATGGCAGATGAACAAGCTCCACGCCATGCAGAAGATCAAGTTCGGCGAGCGCTACACCATCTACTCCATCAAGGACGGCCAACCCTGCATGGACCACGATCGCTCAGAGGGAGAGGCTCTCGGTCCTCAGGAGTACACCGCGCTGAAGCAGAAGGTCGTCCAGTGGGCGCCTGAGGCGAAGAAGATCCTTGAGGCTACGCCTGGCTTGGTCGATGGAGAGCGGGATATCTTCTTTGTCGCTGCCACTCTCAGACCTGAGACTATGTGAGTTGGACTGTCCCCCATTTTTCTCTCTGCGATTGTGGAACGCCATGTCCTGACGTGTCCTTTCTTCTGCTTGACAGGTACGGCCAAACCAACTGCTTCGTCGGCCCTACCATCCCATACGGCCTCTTCGCCATCAACGACAAGGAGATCTACCTCTGCACCGAGCGCGCCGCGCGCAACATGGCGTACCAAGGCACGATTTCCGAGCGAGGCAGGGTCGAGAAGCTCGCTGAGATCAAGGGTGCCGACCTCATCGGAACCAAGATCAAGGCTCCCTTCGCCATCCACGACGAGGTCTACATCCTCCCCATGGACTCTGTCCTGGCCACCAAGGGTACCGGTGTCGTCACTTCCGTCCCCTCCGACTCACCGATGACTACGCCACGTTTATGGAGCTCCGCAAGAAGGCCGAGTTCTACAAGGTCGACGCCTCATGGCTTGCGCTCGACCCCATCCCTGTGCTGTCCACGCCCACCTACGGCAACATGACCGCCGAAGCGCTCGTCAAGAAGCTCAAGATCAACTCTCCCAAGGACAAGAACCAGCTTGCGGAGGCGAAGGAGATCGCGTACAAGGAGGGCTTCTACTCTGGTACGATGCTGGTGGGGGAGTATAAGGGACAGAGTGTGCAGGATGCGAAGAATAAGGTTCGGGATGATATGATTAAGGCTGGGCTGGCGTTCCAGTATGCGGAGCCGGAGGGGAAGATTGTTTCGAGGTCGGGCGACGATTGCATTGTTGCCCTGTTCGATCAGTGGTACCTCGACTACGGAGAGGCGTCGTGGAAGGAGCAGGCGCAAAAGTGAGTCCTCTCGCGGGAGTGATGTTTGTGGGGTCGTCTCGTCCTGAAGCGCTGACCCCCCTTGTTTTACCTTGTTGCTTCCCAGACTTGTGGCACAGATGAACTGCTACAACGCCGAGACGCGGAATGGTTTCGAGGGTGTTTTGGGATGGCTGCACCAGTGGGCGTGCGCGCGCTCATACGGTCTGGGCACCAAGCTGCCATGGGACACTCAGTTCCTGGTTGAGTCTCTCTCGGACTCGACAATCTACATGGCGTACTACACCATTGCCCACTTCCTCCAGGGCGGTGTTGAGGACGGCAGCAAGCCCTCGCCGATGGGTGTCAATGCCGAGGACTGCACCGACGAGTTCTTCGACTACGTTTTCTGCAGCGGCGAGTGGCCTGCGAGCAGCAAGGTGCCCAAGGAGAAGGCGGAGATCATGAAGCGCGAGTTCGAGTACTTCTACCCGATGGACGTGCGCTCGTCTGGCAAGGATCTGATCCCGAACCACTTGACGTTCTGCATCTACAACCACGCGGCGATCTTCCCGGAGAAGCACTGGCCTGTCTCGATGCGGATCAACGGTCACCTGATGCTGAACGGCAAGAAGATGTCGAAGAGCACGGGCAACAGTCTGAGCATGCAGGAGTCGATTGAGAAGTTTGGTGCGGATGCGACGCGGATCAGTCTTGCGGATGCGGGAGATGGAATTGAGGATGCCAACTTTGAGGAGAAGACGGCGAACGCGAACATTCTCCGACTGCACACTCTTATCGACTGGAGCGAGGACATCATGAAGAACTTGGACGGGCTCAGGACGGGGCCTAAGGACAATTTCTGGGACCGGGTCTTTGAGAACGAGATGAACTCGGCGATCAAGGTGACGGATGAGTGTTACGGGAAGGCGATGTACAAGGATGCGATGAAGTTTGGCTTCTATGAGATGCAGACCAGTCGGGACTTGTACCGCGAGGCGACGGCGGACGTCAAGATGCACGCTGATCTCGTCAAGCTCTGGATCCGGACACAGGCGCTGCTCGTCGCCCCTGTCGCACCACACTTTGCCGAGCATCTCTTCCGCACGGTCCTTGGCGAGTCAGGTTCGATCCAGACTGCATCCTGGCCCAAGGCTTCTGCCGAGGTGGACAAGACGATTGCGGATGCTGCTGTGTATGTGCGCGGACAGACGAAGACGATCCGCGATGCTGAGATCTTGGTCACGAAGCGGAAGGCTAAAGGGAAGGATGTTGGGTTCAAGTATGAGGAGCGAAAGCCTAAGGATTTGCGGATCTTTGTGGCGAAGAGTTTCCCGGCTTGGCAGGATGCGGTCGTCAAGGCTGTGAGGGAGCATACGTCTGCTGAGGGGCAGACGGATGATGCGAAGGTTAGGGAGACGTTGGCTTCGCAGGGGATGTTGAAGGATAAGAAGGTGATGCCTTTCGTTATTGCTCTCAAGGTAATGTCCCCTTGCTCTCCTGTCCTTTCACTTTCCCGATTTACTCAGGGCTGTGATCATTGCTCAACCTCTTCTAATTCATTCCTCCACAGAAACGCATTTCCGAGTTCGGCTCCGACGTGGCCCTGAACCGCGTCCTACCCTTCAACGAGACCGAGACGCTCGAATCGGCGTCGTCGTACCTGAAGAAGACGCTCGGCTTCCGTGAGATTCACATCGAGTCTGCGGAGGAGTCGATGAGCAAGGCGGATGAGCTCGAGGGCAAGGATGGGTTTGACCGGAAGAATGTCGAGGCTGCTGAGCCTGGTGCACGTGAGTAACTGTTCATAGATCCTTTAACGTTTTGGGTGGGGCAAGTTGACTGACGTTGCTTTCTTTTCTCTTTTCACTCGACTGCCAGCATCATTTGCGTTCTACAACGTGACTGTATGAGCTCACGTTGGAGCCATAAAACGGACGGACAGTGCAATTCGAAATGCAAGCTCCATTACATAGTCCTGGAGTTGGACGACGTCATGCGTCATTCATTTCCCAAGCCCCGTCTTGAGATTTCTATATACCGTAATGACAGACCATCTGCCTGTTGGGTTCTTGACGAGCTTTTTGCTGTGTATCTGAGGGCTGGAGATCAATGGCTTTTGAGGTTTGGGCTGCGCATTGAAAAGGAAGGTAGAGAGAACGAGCGAGAGGAGGAGGCACGCAAACATAAGAGGAAGGGAAAGAGTATGAATTCAAGGGAGAGTGAGACGATAGGCCCGGTCATGTTCACTTATACCAGCTGACAACGCTCTGAGGCCACAAGAGCTGGGGAGGGCGGAAGTCACGATGGATATACCTCTACTTCTACCCTTGCTTTTCGGCCCTCCCGACATGGTAACGACCACATCCCCTTCGGCAACTCCCCTGCGACCTCTCCACTCAGCCGCGGTAATTCCAGATGTAACGTTCGTCAAATGTAACACCGAACATCGCCCGCGGCGCCCGGGGGAAATGATCGCGAGAAAGTGCATTGGACGGGGAGTAAGATGTATAATGGGTATAAGCTCGTGTTCTCTGGGCACACGACATGGAAAGATATGTGGCTGGCTATGGGGCAGTGGCTCTTGTGAGAGCGTCCATCCAGATCTTTGGCGTCGCACTCGCGCTCAAGGCAAGTCACTCGCCCGCTTCAGACAACTGTGAGTACCCTGTCTGACTCACAAGTCCGGGCAACTCCTTCTCAGCCTTCTCCCATAATCTCAAGCATGGTAATCCCGGTGCCCATTGGCGCTCAGCGTCGTCCAACAGGCTTGGTATTGGTCAGCTTGACCTGGACGAGGCATATCGTGATCATGACCCGTTCGAATCCGAGATGTATAGCCCTTTTGCCCAAAGTTGTTCGTTATGTTGTCCCTCTCACATTAGTCGCGAGAAGAGAAACAGGGCCTAGTCAGCCTCAAGCTCAATCTATCAAACGGTCGGAAGAGAGCGGGGGAGTTCTACTCATATGAACCAGTTCCTGACCTCGATCCAAACGCTGCATGCACTGTCTTCGTAATATCCAGGCTCATTCGACAGAACGGTGCCTTCCTTGATCGAAATATCATTAGATTCAGCGCGGATGTCCTCGCTCTGGGGGAAAAAAAAAAAAAAAACGAGGATGATAGGTCATCAAGTCAACATGCCCTCTTCTGGGGCGGAAAGCCTTCCAAACTCACCAAGAAGCTTTCACTCCGTGTCTACTTCCATAACCATAGTCCAACGCATCTCCCCACATCGGTCGTCTCGTAGTACATCAAGCCTCCGGTCGGGCAACATGAGGCAGAGGAGTCAGAAGCCTGGGTTGAAGGGGTACGTCCGAACCGCGCAGGTCAAACAGCCACGGGACTTTGTCGAGCATGTTCGCCACGGCACCAACAAACTTCGTCCTTCTTCTTGATCTCTTCGTAAAGATCGTCGAATTTGTCCTCGTAGGTCCGCCCCGGTGTGCTTCGTCTCGAAGATGGTGGACGGGTCAGTTGGACGAGCGGATTTGGAGGTCCAGACCTGATACCACAGATTATCTGCAATGAGGACGAGGGTGGGGCCGACAGAAGAGCCAATGTCGGTGATGCGTCCTGCACGTGGTAGAGGTGCTGTCGGAAGGGTGGCGAAGCGAGGGACGGAATGAGGGAGGCACCGAGGGATCCGCCAACTGGCGAGCTTCAATTACAGAGCAATATGGACGCTGGTTCTGCTGTGGAACTGGCTTGGAGCGATTGATCATGGGCATCCGACATTTTGAAGCTCTTTAGAGGCGCCGGAGGGAAGAAATGCGCTCAGGCGCAGCAAGCAGCGACGGTGGTGAGGTTGAACGGTGCTGAGCTCAGGTGAAGGCAGCGGGACTCGACTAGCGACATGCTGATGTACCGAGAAAGAGCCGTCTGTCGTCTTCCCGCGAGTCGAGGCATAGGTTCATCGGCCTTAGCGTTTGAAGAGAATCGAGCCAAGGGTTCATTATCTGTCAGCCGTCCTTAATCCTTGGTTGGAAGAGAGGCGCTGTCGTTGAACTTTATTCGAGGCTGACTCACCGCCGTGGAGAACGAGGAGGTACATTCGATGCGGATTCTATCTACTTTGGCCAGATGATTGATGCTTCGAAGCTGTTCATTCGAGTCCAGATTCGTCCTGTGGTCCTGAGGGAGTGCTCTGAGTCTGAGTGGGGACCGGAGCAGCGGAGCTTCTGCTGGCAAAACGAGAGAGAGCTGTGTACGTCCAAAGCGATGGAAACGTGAAGTGATGATGTGGAAGCTGTTCATTGCGGAGTACTGCGTCGGCCGGAGAGAGGGGAGAGACACTGCGGGCTGTATAGGAGGAAGATGTTCTGCGGTTCCGCGACGCCTCGTTTATCCGATGGCGCAGATTAGATTAGTCTGTTTCATTCGTCTCAAAGCACGCAAACAACCTAAATTTCCCACGCCTCTCTCCCGCATTGCCTCCGCCGTCCTTGCCCTGTCTCCCTTCCATTCCACAGTCTGATTCTCTACAAGATCGACATATTCAATGGTTCTGATTTTTTTTCCCCGTCGCACCCCACTCGCCCCACTCGCTGAGCTTGGCCCAGACCTCTTCTTCCCTGTCTCCTGGTCTCACATTTTCCTCGCCGCATTCAAGCAACGCACTTCTTCGAACCAGCTGGATCGCACGGCGCCTGAGGCTTGGATGACTATTACCCACTCCCCTTCCTCATTGGTGCTGCGCAGTTGAACGGTGGGTACCGATCTTCTCAGCGAGTCTGAATGGCAGAGGCGGGCCCAAATACTCAAACATTATCAGTGCATCTTCTTAGATCATCGACATCTCCGCCACTCTGCGACATCATGTTCCCGCCCTCCAGGTACACGTCCGAGTACATCCACCTCTCCCGAATCACGCTGTCTCACTCCATCAAAGCCATCTCTCTCCAAAGACATTCGCCCAAGCTGGACGACATCTCCTCTGTCAAGAGCGGCAGCTGGCTGCTGGACTCCGGTAGAATAGGAAATGCGGAAGACATCGGAGGCGGGGTGGTGGAGCAAGCTACCTGTCGACTCAGCACTTCCTTCTTGGCGTCGTCCTGGCTTTCTCTGCTTCGAATGAGGATGAGGTGGAAGTAAAGAGGAGCGCTTCTGGACGCAGCATTCACCAACACCGAGATACGACAATCGTTTGCTCAGCGAAAAGATCATTCGATATGCACAGCGCAGAGCTCTCCCACGACCTACGGGCCAGCCTCACCCCGGAGGAGCGGATTTAGCTCCCTACACGGTCGACGTACCTCAGCGGGGCGGCATAGCAGACTGGGCCGACTGTGGGGCATCTTCATCTCAAGCGCAAAGGGTGCCGCCCGCGGCCACAGCAGCCACCTAGGACGAGGGAAACACATGGTAGCTCAGGCGCTAAAGCAAGGCAAGAATGGGGGGGGGGTCATCGCTGCGACGGGTCAGTTGAGTCGGGCGCAAGGGCAGAGCACTGGTCCCGCTGCGTTGAGTTCGGGAGCCGCATGAGTGTGTAGAGCAGACATAGAAGGAGAGGACTTCTGTTGCTGCTACATCGGCAGCGAGTGCGGCGGTGACGGGTGGTATGCATCGGGTCTGTTTTGATTGAGGGTTGCGAATTGAAGAAGGGGCCGACCATCGGTACCAAGTCCCTTTCAGAGGGAAGGCCCCGCCTCTCTCGGTCGGGTGCATACATCTATTCGGTTCCTGCGCGCATTTCACAGTCTTCAGCTCGGTCGCACCCGTCCTCCTCGAACTCGATCGAATTTCAGAAGGATTCACTTTATGTCCAGTCCAAAGCGTTGTGAAGCGGATGTGAACAAAATCGCCATCGAGACGTCATCAGCAAAGCAAAGCATAGTCCGCTCCCCTGCTTTTGATCACACAAGGACGGACCATTCGGACACGACGACTTCTCGGCCGCACGCATCCTTCGATCTGATGGTTGAGAAACGAGCCAGTGCTGCCAGAACGGGCCATGGCGCTGGGGAAAGGGCTCATTGGTGTGTGAGTGTTGTAAATGTATGTCTAGATAAATGCGGCCTCCATGGCTGCCGCGCCTGCGCTCAGCTCAGCTCTCTTGCTTCGTGCTTCAATGTACAGAATACCCGCATATACCCATCGCGTCCCCTTCTAGGCTTCCAGCATTTGACATATCCAAATCTATCTTCTCTCAAAGCTCATCGGGAGCCCCTTCCTCCGTACATCCTGCATATATTGCCGCAAACCCAGGACCAGTCCAAACTTCATGCGTACTGGAATCGATCACAGATTTCATTGCCATACGGGCACAGTGACTCAGCGAGCTGTTGATTGAGCTTGATGCAGCCACCTGCGGACCCCTTGCCCCAAATTCTCATGCTCACTTAACGACTTAACCTTGAAGGGAGAGTCGGAAATATCAGGACGAGAAGAGAGGAAAGAAAGATCCAGAGTCACTGACCTCAAGACACGCTCGATCTGAACAGGAAGCACCCATCGAGGCTGAGAAAGCCATCCAAGTAGGTGCTGATGGGAAAAGAAAATGGCGATGGACGAGGGTTGGTGGCATAGTCTCTTGTGGATGAATGCTGTGATTATCGCGTGAGTTCCTCTACTTTGTGGGCATCTAAGGCGAGAAACATGCATATGTGGGCCATACGCTCCGCATACCAGCATCTGAAGTCTCCCGAGCTCTCTCCTTCCAAGGTACTTCCAGTCGCCTGCTTCCAACAGACCGGAAAAAAGCCTCAAGGCTCGGAACCAGCCGAACACGCATGTACCAGACACGTCGAATCCGATCAAGTTCAATCCTCATACAGAAGCATACATCAGGTGTCCGACCGTCTGTGTGCATCAGCCTTGCGGCACCTAGAATACATTCCCTCCCCAGGCATCCGATCGAGGACTTGAACTTGCAGCGTCTGCTGCTCTGATTCACTCCTATGCGAATGAAATGACTCTCTTCACTTCGCTCTGGGTTTCCTCCGTCCTGCTCCTTCGCAATGTCCTCGCTCATTATCTATTACCTTGCTCTCTTCTTTCCTCTCACCGCCCATCCCTTCTGCATACCGTACGAGCTCATACAGCATCGCGTGTGCGGTTGATGGTCCGGTACTCCGATCAGATTACATGCTGTCATGTAAACAAACAAATGCGCGTGGAGCGATGAGAGGCCGGAGCACGTGAGCAGCCAGACGCGTCTAGTGTTGATCTTGAAGTGAACATAACCTTTCTGCTTAGACTGCGCACAGGCCGTGTTTACATCACAGATGCTTCGAGAAGAAGTGATATAAAAGACGACGCTCTTTGTCCTCCCACTTCCTCCTCTCTTCCTCCATCACCACCCGCGGCGATTTCCCCAACCCCCACTGACCCTCCCCCACTCTCACAGACACCCACACCAACACACCCACCACAACACCAACACCACCAACACACACCAAGATGTTTACTGAAAGTTTCTTCATTCTGGTAGCTACTCTTGTTTCCATTGCTATTGTTAAACTGACCACGACGACTCCGGCTTGGGAGCCCCAGCGCGCCTCCATCTTGACCCACTGGGAGGAACGAGCACGGAATGCCACAAGAGCCGCAGCGGAGAGAGCAGAGGCACGAGCCGCAAAAGCAGCAGCAGCAGCAGCAGCCGCAAAGCGACCCGCACCGAAGATCCAGCAAGGCCCACGTAATATGCTCAAGACCGCCAAGTCCAAGTCGAAGATCGAGGTTCAGCTTACTAAAGCCCAACGCATACAAGCTTCCTACGAGAAATATGCCGATCAGGTTGCAAACCAGAGGCTTGCCGCCGGGGTTCCATACGCACAACGGTACCCCATCAGCTTTAAGTATTGGGCGGGGATGAACAACGCACTGCAGAAGGTAAGTCGTCCCAGCTCTTGGTCATCCCTTTCACACCCTGCCGTACCTCCTAACGCTTCGTCATTCTCCTTTCAGAGGCACCTTCGATCGAATCCAGCGGGGTCGTCTCCTTTCGAGGTCACACCACCATCGAATACACCGGATCGCAGGTCGAAGAGCACGAGGGCCGAAATGGAATATACGGCAACTCCTCCTCGTCACTACTTGGTCGATGAGTTCGAGCACCGGGAACGAGAATTCCGAAGACGGCCGCTGCCGCCCCCAGATCACCAGCGACTTCGCAACGGGGTATCGCCCACCATGCAATCAGCACAGGCACCACCTCGACCGTACCTGATCGTCAAGAACAATCAGATCGTCAGTACAGCCAGCACGCTTCCGAAGCCGACCAAGCTTGGACCTGTGGGATCAGCATACCTCTACCGGAAATCAAGTGGCCAACCTTACGTCAAGAAGTCGATGGGAAGGTCTCACCCCAGACCAGAGGACCCAAAGAAGTACCAAAGCTTCGAGGACTTTTGCAAGGAATTTTCGCTTGAACAGTTTATGGAAGACGGGTATCAACGAATGGTGGCCGAAAGTGCCAAGGAACGGCAGATGCTGCAGCAGAGGGAAGAGGAAATCCTCCAACTTCTGCTTTCCACGATCAACGTGCCGGAAACCCATAATGCCCAGCCGGGCCCGGACCCTTCGCTCCCTACGTCCATCCTGAAGAGGGATCCCTGGCCATACAGAGCGGACACCCCGGAGCCCAAGAAGACGGTGACCTGGGCATCAAATGTGGAGAATATTCGACTCTTCGACTACCAGGCTGCCGCGATTGAATACATCCACAATTGAGCCCTGCCTCGGTATGTCCCCCTCCTGGCTGCACAGACTGGTGACGATCTCTAACCCTTCTTCACTCCTTCTCTATTAGCAACGATTCCTAGCTCGATCATTTCTCTCTTCAAGACTTGCACACCGGACGCGTGCATCACCACCCTCCTCAACCTCAATACCCAACAAAAAAAGGTCAAAGCATATACACACCACAAAACATCAGCTCGGTTCTCGCCTCTCGCCTCTCGCATCTCGCCTCACACCTCTCGCATCTCGGTTCTGCACTTTGGCCTTCGTGTCTCGACTCTCTTCCGTCTCCGGCTCGGCTCTCCAACTCCGTGCTCTCCCAAGGCTCGTCAAGATAGCACATCAAAAGACCCATAAAAACGTCAAAACAAACAAAACCCCCACAAAAAAGGTACTCGTGTCTCGGTTCTCGCTCTCGTTCTCGTTTTTCCTTCTCGTGTCTCGGTCCTCGCTCTCGCTCTCGCTCTCGTTCTCGTTCCTCCTTCTCGTGTCTCGGTTTTCTCGCTCTCCTCTTCATTTCCCTTCTCGTGTCTCGTGTCTCGGATCTCGCTCTCTCTTTTTTTCCTTCTCGTGTCTCGGTTCTCGTTCTCGCTTTCGTTCTCGTTTCCCCTTCTCGTGTCTCGGTTCCCGCTCTCGTTCTCGCTCTCGGTCTTGTTTCTCCTTCCTGGGTTTCGTTTCTCGTTCCTGGTTCCTCGGTCTCGTTCTTCGGTATCGCTCCTCGGCCTCGTTCCTCGTTCCTCGTTCCTCGGTCTCGTTTCTCGTTTCTCTTTTCCTTTCTCTGAAGCCTCGATCTCTTTCTCGTTTCTTGTCTCGTTTTCCCTTCTCTTCTGTTCCGGGGCGAGTGGGAGCGATCATTTTCCCTGGTGAGTTCCAGGCTTCCCCTTCCATACATTGGACTGTCCCTCCTGAACACCCGCTCTGACGCACCATTCACTGTGACTGCGCTCTCCCCAGTACCCATTCCCAAGGTCGAGTCCGCTACTGGTCACCAAGGTCTTCAGGTCCAGTGCCCTCCCCTCTACGGACCCTTCAGCTCATAGTATGCGCGGTCAAGTAAGTGTCTCCTCTACCTGCCGCTCCTTGACCTTCTTGAACGACGGTGTGCTGACATGTTCATGCCACTCATTCCTCAGGCCACCGCACGAGTCACGACATGCGTCTACAAACGCACCCATGCTCATGCCCGCATACCAGCATCTACGCCATGCATATTATTCCTCAAGCATTCCACGACAGCATCTCGGTCCTCTGACACGCCTGCCCATCAACGCGCCACACAGATTTTCTGGCGGCTATGTCGCTCATCCGCGTGGCGGATACCTTCATCGTGGATACACTCTCCTCGCATCCAAGATCGGCTTGCCACTGCTGTCAAGGGTCTGGAAGGCAAGCTCCCTCAATTCTCCGCCTGTCTGTCTGCTGCTATGATCGTTCGAGTGAGTGTTTCACTGTCTCCTCCACCTACCCTTCCTCATCTTCTTTGGAAGTGACAGTCTACTAACACGGAAATGCCCTATTCTCCAGACCCGGTCCCGATGTCCGCATTCCCATCTTCAGCCTCGAGATCACTCTTGCTTGCCTCAGCAGCTTCTCTTCCCACCTGAAGATCAGACGCTTGAGAGATCTATGCGCTGTCTTCCGCCCTCTTCCCGACAATGCGCTGACTCGGGAACCAATTGGGCAGCGAGCAAGGGTCAAGCTCAAGCTCAGTACTTCCTACGCACTGCCTCTCCAAGACCTCCTTGCTGCCCTTGCATCGACACATCGCCCGTAACCTTCATCACCGGTGTTCTCCATGCCCCTCCCTATACCGACAGGTCAGGCAACCACCGCAGGGAGAAGAAAGGACCAGGAGAAGGACAGCAAGAACAACGTCCAAGCATCGGACAATGCCCTCGTCATCCTCGCTCGCGGTCTCGGTCTCCGGAGACTCTTGCGGCCGTTCTTCAGATCGACTTTGGACCTTACAATTTTCGCATGCTCGTGATTATGCAACCGGGCGAGGAAGCTGCGCTGGCCCTAGAGCTCAAGATCCTCAAGGTGAAACGGCCAAGACCGCGTATTTTCAGCCATAGGATGGAAGCATTTACAAGGTATGTTCAGGTCGCTCTTCAGAGCTCTCAACTCTGCACCTTTGCTGACACCCTCTGAAACGAGCTGCACTTCAGACAAGAGCTAGATCTTTCCGATGGACTGCTCTCGGTGACCACCCAGCCTTGGTTCTTCATGCGGAGAGATCACGCGGAAGTCAGTAGAAGACTTCATCGGGCGCATGCACCCAGCAGGAGAACGAGGTAAGCAAGCCTAGAGATTTTCGATCGCGGACACTTGGCAGCTGACAGCAACGCTTTGTTCACTTGCTCCTTTTGATAGGAGGGTTCGTCGGAAGGCAGTCCCGGATGATGCGGAGAAATCCGTTCTCTCCTCCGAACATGATCACTCGCGCTCATCGATCCAGGTTTCCGCGGTTGGCTCGGAGCGCGCATCATGGTGCAGCCTATCTCGCACTCAAACCTTACGCAGAACAGAGACCCTCTTCTCCAACAGCCTCCCAGTCGCCTACCTCCCCGCAATCGTGCACAAGGTCGTCCTCGACCTCTTCAACTAAAGCCTACCGTCTTCGAAGCAAGGGTGCCACTTTCCGTGACCGCGGTCCTCTATCGGTTATGACATCAAGGCTCGGGGTCGGAGGAACGGGCCCCGGGTCTACTGCGCCCTCCACCGCTTGACCCTGCTGCCAGGCACCTGATCAATGCCTGGCACTTCCTCCTTCGCAGGGGATGGTGGAGGGTGCGGCCCTATACGGGGTGAGTAAGATCCAGCTTCCATTTTTATTGTGTTGGTTCAGCTGCTGCACATTTATTGACTTCCTTTGTCAACACTGTCCATTACACATCTTCCCCCTCGATATCGACCTCAACTCTGGCTTTGCCTTCGACCTCAATTCTGCACTTGCGCTGTGGTGGACACTACCTCGCATGGGGTCGGAGCTTCCATCATCTGAGCCTCGAATCTCGTGATTGGACTCAGCTGAGGGTACTCCGGGCTCGACTGCCTGGGATTATAGGACACTTAGTCCTTTGGCACTCTCATCATTTGCCTCCTCAGGTAAGTCTCTCCAACCTTCATCCTCTCCTTACTCATTCTCGTCCTGTTTGCCTATTCTGATTCCCATCTGCCTCATCACATCGAATGCCTTGCGACTTGGTCGACTTCTCCATCAATTATCCCCCTCTCTGCGCGCTTCAATGATGACTAGGTCATTCCCCCCTTTTCATTCGTCCTCGTCTGTCTCATCAAGCAAGGCGAGCAAACAACAATCTCGACCTCTCAACATCGTTTTCAGCTCCCTGTACAGCATGTTCTTCCGCTGTGGTATCGTGAGAAAGCTATCTCGCTGTCTGTTCCATCATTATCCTGCCGTTCCTGATGCCTGACTCCCCATCACCCTGTTTGAGTCTGAGCAACGAGAGCACTAATGCCTTTAAATTGCTTTGGCGTGAATTCCCCTCTCTTTGATCTGTAGGCATTCAAGTCGAGCAAGTCTTGACCAAACCGCGTTTCTGTGGAAATTGCGGGCGATCATTCCATGACTGAGCGGCTTCGAGCCGCCCTATTGGGTTGTCTGTTGCAGCTTCTCTCGCCTATATGTGTGCGAATCTCTGCCTTGATCCTTGGAGACCACGTTCGTCTTATGGCCAGGGAGTGAGCTCACCTCTCCCTCTCCTCGTCTCTTCTTCTGTATGCTATGATCAAGGGTGACGACCTCATCGGAACCAAAATCAAAGCTCCCTTCGCCATCCACGACGAGGTCTACATCCTCCCCATGGACTCTGTCCTGGCCACCAAGGGTACCGGTGTTGTCACTTCCGTCCCCTCTGACTCAGACTACGCCACGATTATGGAGCTCCGCAAGAAGGCCGAGTTCTACAAGGTGGACGCCTCATGGCTTGCACTCGACCCCATCCCTGTGCTGTCCACGCCCACCTACGGCAACATGACAGCCGAAGCGCTCGTCAAGAAGCTCAAGATCAAATCGCCCAAGGACAAGAACCAGCTTGCGGAGGCGAAGGAGATCGCGTACAAGGAGGGTTTCTACTCTGGTACGATGCTGGTGGGGGAGTATAAGGGGCAGAGTGTGCAGGATGCGAAGAATAAGGTTCGGGATGATATGATTAAGGCTGGGCTGGCGTTCCAGTATGCGGAGCCGGAGGGGAAGATTGTTTCGAGGTCGGGCGATGATTGTATTGTTGCCCTGTTCGATCAGTGGTACCTCGACTACGGAGAGGCGTCGTGGAAGGAGCAGGCGCAAACGTGAGTCCTCTGGCGGGAACGGTGTTTGTGCTTATTCGTCCTGAAGCGCTGACCCCGTTGCTTCACCTTACTTCCCATACTTGTGGCAAAGATGAACTGCTACAACGCCGAGACGCGGAATGGTTTCGAGGGTGTTTTGGGATGGCTGCACCAGTGGGCGTGCGCGCGCTCGTACGGTCTGGGCACCAAGCTGCCATGGGACACGCAGTTCCTGGTGGAGTCTCTCTCGGACTCGACGATCTACATGGCGTACTACACTATTGCTCACTTCCTCCAGGGCGGTGTTGAGGACGGCAGCAAGCCCTCGCCGATGGGTATCAATGCCGAGGACTGCACCGACGAGTTCTTCGACTACGTTTTCTGCAGCGGCGAGTGGCCTGCGAGCAGCAAGGTGCCCAAGGAGAAGGCGGAGATCATGAAGCGCGAGTTCGAGTACTTCTACCCGATGGACGTGCGCTCGTCCGGCAAGGATCTGATCCCGAACCACTTGACGTTCTGCATCTACAACCACGCGGCGATCTTCCCGGAGAAGCACTGGCCTGTCTCGATGCGGATCAACGGTCACCTGATGCTGAACGGCAAGAAGATGTCGAAGAGCACGGGCAACAGTCTGAGCATGCAGGAGTCGATTGAGAAGTTTGGTGCGGATGCGACGCGGATCAGTCTTGCGGATGCGGGTGATGGAATTGAGGATGCCAACTTTGAGGAGAAGACGGCGAACGCGAACATTCTCCGACTGCACACTCTTATCGACTGGAGCGAGGACATCATGAAGAACTTGGACGGGCTCAGGACGGGGCCTAAGGACAATTTCTGGGACCGGGTCTTTGAGAACGAGATGAACTCGGCGATCAAGGTGACGGAGGAGTGTTATGGGAAGGCGATGTACAAGGATGCGATGAAGTTTGGCTTCTATGAGATGCAGACCAGTCGGGACTTGTACCGCGAGGCGACGGCGGACGTTAAGATGCACGCTGATCTGGTCAAGCTCTGGATCCGGACACAGGCGCTGCTCGTCGCCCCCGTCGCACCGCACTTCGCCGAACATCTCTTCCGCACGGTCCTCGGCGAGTCAGGTTCGATCCAGACTGCGTCCTGGCCCAAGGCTTCTGCCGAGGTGGACAAGACGATTGCAGATGCGGCTGTGTATGTGCGCGGACAGACGAAGACGATCCGTGATGCTGAGATCTTGGTCACGAAGCGGAAGGCTAAAGGGAAGGATGTTGGGTTCAAGTATGAGGAGCGAAAGCCTAAGGATTTGCGGATCTTTGTGGCGAAGAGTTTCCCGGCTTGGCAGGATGCGGTCGTCAAGGCGGTGAGGGAGCATACGTCTGTTGAGGGGCAGACGGATGATGCGAAGGTCAGGGAGACGTTGGCTTCGCAGGGGATGTTGAAGGATAAGAAGGTGATGCCTTTCGTTATTGCTCTCAAGGTATGTCGCTTTGCTTTCCTTTACTTTCACTTCACGAGTTCCTGAAGGCTGATCGCTTTGCTCATCTCTTCCTCATCCACTCCCTCCACAGAAACGTATCTCCGAGTTCGGCTCCGACGTGGCCCTGAACCGCGTCCTACCCTTCAACGAGACCGAGACGCTCGAATCGGCGTCGTCGTACCTGAAGAAGACGCTCGGCTTCCGTGAGATTCACATCGAGTCTGCGGAGGAGTCGATGAGCAAGGCGGATGATCTCGAGGGCAAGGATGGGTTTGACCGGAAGAATGTCGAGGCTGCTGAGCCTGGTGCACGTGAGTAATCTCTGCAGAGATCCTTGGATCATGCGCGACGATTTTGCATCGAGTGAGGGTCAAGTTGACTCACGTTACTTTCTGGTTCTTTTCACTCGACTGCAGCATCATTCGCGTTCTACAACGTGACTGTATGAGCTCACGTTGGAGCCATAAAACGGACGGACAGTGCAATTCGAAGTGCAACCTCCATTAGTAGTTCTGGAGTTGGACGACGTCATGCGTCATTCATTCCCCAAGCTCGTCTTGAGATTTCTATATACCGTAATGACAGACATCTGCCTGTTGGGTTCTTGACGATCGTATTGCTGTGTTCTGAGGGCTGGAGAGTAAATAAGTTTTGATGCATGAGCTCCCCGTTGAAGAGGAAGGGAGAGAGCCTGAGTGTGATAGGCCTGTATGTACATACTCGTGTCCTCCGCGCACTCGACACGGAAAGACATGTGGGACCGTGGCTCGCGATGCATACTTGTGAAAGCGTCCATCAGATCTTGGCGCCGCACTCTCGCTGAAGCCAGCCAATCGCCCGCTCCAGATGACTTTCAACCCCCTGCTGCCTGACAAACCCGCGCAACTCCTTCCCAGCCTTCTCCAAAATCTCAGCATGTACTGCCCCTACCCATTGGCGCTCAGCGTCGTTCGACAGCTCGGTGTTGGGCAGCTTGACCTGGACGGGGTGGCATCGTGATCCTTTCGGAATCCGAGATACATAGGCCTTCTGCCCAAAGGTGTATGTGCGGTGTGTTGTCCCTTCTTACATGGCGAGAAGCGAAATCAGGAACAGTTCAGCCTCAAGCTTAGTTTATCCCACGCCTGGAAGATGGAAGTGAGAGAGCGGGGGGGTCTTTTACTCACAACCATTTTTCGATCCGAACGATCCATGCACTGTCTTCGTAAAACTTCAGGCTCATTCGACAGAACGTTGCCCTCCCTTTGATCGAGGCATAATTATAGATTCAGCGAGCGAAATGGATGCCCCTTCGTCCTTCGTGAACGCTCTGAGAAAGAAAGCGAGGATGAGAGGTCTTCGAATCAACATGCCCATCTTCGAGGGCGGAAAGCCTCGGCCTTGCAAAACTCACCAGGAAGCTTTCCCACTCCGCGTCCAGTTCCGTAAAGATAGTCCATCGCATCTCCTCACATCGGTCGTCTCGCTAGTGCATCCAGCCTCTAGTCGAGCAAGGTGAGGGCAGAGGAGGAGGAGAAGCCTGGGTTGAAGGAGTGTACCTCCAAACAGCGCAGGTCGAACAGCCACGCGGCTTCGTCGAGCATGTTGGGCGCGGCGCCAACAAACGTTTTTCTTCTTGAGCTCGTGTTAGAGCTCGACAAACTTGTCCTGGTAGATCCGCCCCGTGTGCTCCTTCTCGAAGATGGTGGACGGGTTAGTTGGACGAGCGAATTTGGAGGTATAGAGCTCATCCAACAGGTTGTCTGTGACCAGGGCGGGGATGGGTCTGACAGACATGAGCTCCTTGGTGATATCGTGGGAATCATCGGTTTCGATGAGAGTGGGCTCAATACCGATCTGTGCGTATACTCACCTTTCGTCGGCACATCTGGCTCCTTCCTGTCTCTCATCGATTCGTATTGGACAACGCTCAAATACACCAGCTTCTTTCACTCACTTGGCTTCGCCTCCGAAGTATAATCGCTAGAGAATGTGCTGAAGCGACTGAATTGAGCAGATGGGAAAGGGTGGGTGGGAATGACTGGGACAAGATCTGCCCGGCACATAGTAGGACCGGAAGGGTGAAGTGATCGTGAGTGGGATGGGAGGCGAGTATGCGTCTTGGATGTAGAAGCTTGTAGTGACGGTGATCATGGTGGTAGCATGATGGTGCACCGCAGCTGGACGGTCCTCAACGACCTCACGGAATGTGCCACAGCGGATGATAGGCCCAGCAGTTGTTCTTTTCATTGAAGGGGCAGCAGACGCCGCCGTGGTGAGGGCCGCCGCCGTATGGATTGCAGCAAGCGTCCTGAGCCTGACGGCACGCGTTTTCCACGTCGGGACTCTTCGCTACTACCGCGCAATTTGGAATGGGGTCGTGTTCGTGCTGTACAATGAAGAAAGAGGAGAAGGATGGACGTCAGAAAATTTAAAATGAAGGACCAATCAGCGAAGCTTGAACTTACAGTGGGCAGATAGCCTGGCCTGATGAACCCCGAGCAGAATTGCTTCCCAGCTTCACAATCTTGAGAATCGCGAGCAGCATCACACGAGGTGTCCTCCTGCAATCGTAATCGTAGAAATACAGTCAGTCATACTGATAAGAGAGGATACAGGAAAGTACCGAGAGCTGGGATGCAGAAGGCTTACCGCAACAGCAGGGTGAGCCAGCAGGAGGGAGCTGACTGCAATGATGGCGAAAAGGCTGACGAGCTTCATGACGTTGTTGGTGTTGGAAGAAGGCTGGGAGTAGATGTTATGAGGATTGAGGATGGTGATCAGCATTCAGCAGCGGCGTAAGAAAGGATGCCCACCTTTTATAGTGAATTTGGTTCATCTTTCACCGTATTGATGCGTTGATGCAGCGATGCGAACGTTTTTTCAGGCAACGGCGACACGCCGCACTGATATTAAGGTACGCCTGTCACTTTGGTACACTGTGGTAACCCGGACATCCGCGTCTCCGCCTCCGCTCTCGCTACGGATTACTACTTACGGTCTTCGCGCCACCTCATTTTCGGCCATTCACAGCTTCCAAGACATAGAGGGGTCGATTACCGGGACATCATTTCATACAGAGCGGCGCATTTGATGTATCCCCGTCGCCCTCGTCCACTTATTCATGCAGGACTCATATGTATTAGCTCACCGGTAGCCGAGCTGGCAGCTCGCCTTCCTGCATTTTCGAGCCAAAACCGGACGGACAAGTGCAATAGACATGTCTCGAAAGAAGTCAGAGCAAATCGGAAATGAGACGTCCGGACGCTCTCGACATCTGTCGGAGCATCCCAAAAATACGTCTCGAGAATGGTCTGGAAGCGCGCAGCGGAGCAAGTACGTTTTGCCTCATTAACGTACTTTACTCCCTTCGGTGCCAACTATGTAGCTTCGTGATGAAACGTTCAGCCGCTGCTTTCCCTCATTTCAAGAGCTTTGAGCCCGTCGCAAAAGCCTTAAGAGTTTTGCGCTGAAAGCAAAGAAAATTACCTCATTTGGGAGCCCGGAGCAACTTGCACGCTCCGAGCGCCTCGGAGCAAACCTTCGAGACATGTCTATTTCGAAAGGCAGCATGTTCAGTCCTTCGCGGTGAAGGCGCGCTGACTGTCGGCCGTCCGAGACGGCAGGTGGCGTTTTTCTCTGATGTTCTTCACTCTTTCTCAGTGGACAGCGAGCTCCCAGCGAAATGAAATGAGACTGCGCGACAGAAAGCACAAGTGAAAATCCTCTGCTCTTTGCCCATCTCCTCTGTTCTTTCCTCCATCATCTTCGTCTCCCTCACTGTTCCCTACACGCTCGGTCGACGACCCTGTGTGTCCTTGCTTACCCACCCACCTCCCCGTGCGTTCCTCCCCTACTAGCGCTGCTAGTCCCAGACCGCACGCAGCGGCGGACACGGCGTTCGAGCTCTAAGCTCTACCCCCAAACTGATCTGCTTATTTCCGAGTCTTTCTCTTCAATACACTTTACACGGAAGCCACCACAAGTGCGAGGACGGCTTCATAGTCCTGGAGTTGAACGACGTCGTGCGTCAGCATCCTTCCTCAAGCCTGTTTCGAGTTTCTATATACCGTAATGACAGACCAATCTGCCTTGTTGGGTTCGTGACGATCTTTGGGTGTGTTATTAGGGCTGGAGAGCGATGAGCGTCGACGGAAGGGTCGGGTATTGAGAATGAAGTAATGCTGTCGAGCGAGAAGTGAGGAATGCGCATACAGAAGAGGAAGGAAAGAGTGTGGATTCAAAGGAGGGTGAGGTGATTGGCCCAGTCATGCTGCACCACGTACCTTTGTGACTGACTCCTTTCCAGCGCTCAGCTGCTCAAAGGACCCTCACAGGAATGCAAGCTTCTGACTTGCAAGAGAGGAACTGGGAGCAATTTGTGGGCGAGGTATGCAAGCAACTAGGCCGTTCTTCCACTGACTCACTTCGCTTCGCATCGCATCTGAAGTATGGTCGCTAGAAGACGTACTGCAGCGAGTGAATTGAGCGATCACGGAAAGAAGATGGGAGAGGGTTTGGGTCTGAATATTGAGCAGGACAAGATTCTATCTGGCACATAAACGACGTGGACTGGGATCGGAGTTAGAGACTTTGCCGTGACGGTAATCATGGTGGTGGTATGATGGCGCACCGCAGCCAGACTGTCCTTGATGACCTCGAGGAAGGTTCTACACACACTTCCTCTTGTTGGAAGGACAACAGCCGGCGCCGTTGATATCGCAGCAGCGGTCTTGAGCGCTGCGACACTGACGGTTCAACGCTGGGGATTTCTCGACCGGCACCACCACCTCGCAGTTCGGAAATGTTTCCGCCCGGTCCGTGCAAGGCCTGTACAGTGAGGAAAGAGGAAGAAGGACGTCAAGAAAACTGTACAGATCGTTCTAAACGGGTCAAGCAGACTTGAACTTACCGTGGGCAGCCAGCCATTGTTGTATGCGCTTATGCAGGATGCGCAGTCCGCAAGACAGCCGGCATCAGATGTGCACAGCTCTTCGCAGAAACCGGTTTCGACGGGCGGCGGCTTCTAGTGCAATCGTGGAAGAACAATCAGACATACCGAGCAGAGAAGCTTTATGGAAGTACTCAGAGCTGGGATAGGGGAGGCTTACCTTTGCATCGGCATGGTGAGCCAGCAGAACGGAGCTGACCGTGATGATGGTGAAAAGGCTGAGAAGCTTCATGGCGTTGTTGGTGTTGGAAAAAGGCTGGCAGCAGAGCAGATGATGTGAGGAAGATGGTGATCACGATTGAGGAGCACAAGAAAGGATGCCCACCTTGGATGATGTACTCGTACGTATCCAGTCTGCAGCCCGGTGATGCAGCATGCTTTCAGGCAGTCCGATGAGGTAGATAGGCCGGATAATTATTGAGGTCCTCCTGTGCTTTATCTGATTTGTTAAACGGGCACTCTCTGTACATATCAACTCGCCAAAGAGGCGCGACTGCTTCTGATCTCATTCGAGTACATACATATCGAGACGCTGCCCGCTTTGACGAGGAGAAGAGGACGAAATGAGATCGATGACCGGGTCCTTCAATTCGCCGATGAGAGGGTCTGTTGCCGGGACTTCCATCCCATTCAGACAGAGAGCTTCGAAATAAGCCCGTGGTCAGCGATGGAATGCCGCGGTCTGACGATGTGAATACTCTACTACGAGGTGTTCCACGTTGTACCGTCGGACAGGGTGAGTAATATCTGGAAGTGGAACATTCTGAAGGGCCAATTTCACTGACTCCAAACCGTGCATTTCTGTGGCGTCAATGGACAGGTCCGAACCTGGAAAGTAAGTTGCTGCTGAGAATTGTTTCGTCTTCTGTTTCGTTTTCCGTCGGCTGATGGCTGATACTTTTCTTCTGCTGCAGGACTACGACAACTTTTTTCACCCAGCCACCGGTCAAGTACGTTTGTGTGATCTAATGAAGCTGTCAAGATCACATCGATTCTGACATCCCTTTTCTTTGTAGGACTGGACACGTCGCTGATCCTAACGGCATGCAGCTCGAGTGGATCAAGGAGCAGCTCTCCACGGTCCGAGGTCACCTTATTGAGTTGCCGCATAACTTCATGGTCGATGAGGACGTGAGTATCGCTAACTCTTAAAGCTTTGAGCGATTGCCGACTCCTACTGACCATTACCATGTTTCCATCGCATTCAGCTTGCGAAGGTCTACTTGGGCGGAACGGAGGTGAACGCTGTTACGTTGCCGTGAGTACTTTTTTCACACCAGCTCTGCCTTTTCTCCTTGCGTTTCTCTGACACACCATATTATTTTTGATCTGCTCACAGGATCTACTTGTAATTCTAGAGCTAGCGAGGAGTATGTGCGTCCGCAGACTGCTGCACGGGCATTCATACACTATCTTCGGAATGTGGTTCCTTTTGCTGCTAATAATCTGTATGTTTACAGATACTTTTCTTGTTGAACACGATCGTCTGGACTCTGTTTGCGAAACTTGCGTGTTTTGAGGTGGAAGCGACACACGCAAATCTTTGGATCGCGATCCAGATCGGCTTGTCACCTCGATCTGACTGAGGAGCAAGCGGGCCAAGGGAAACACAATCTTGAAAATGTCCAAGGAGCCTGGAAACGATGCTCGGGCGGGCATCGATGCCGCAACGCTACTACGAACCACCCCATCCATCGCCAGGAGGCACATGAACTTGACGACTTGCGACCGGTTGTCACGGAGCAGACTGGCGAGCACATGTTCGCCGAGTTGTTCTGAGACGCGGGACAGCCGATGGCGGTTACTGGTATGAGATGAGTGGACAGATCGGCGTGTCAAAATGAGCATTGATGTAATACTGCGAAGGACTGAACAGCCTCTTTTGTACAAAGCTCATCAAACGCTCTGCCGCCATCCGCGGGTACGTTCCGGTGATAAAAGCAGGACCTCCCTCCGCTCATTACCTTCCCGGTCACTATCTTCCCCCAAAACCACATTTCTTTCTCACTCATACACCGCACACCCAGACTCCACCACATTACTCAACATCAATATGCAGATCAAGTTTGCCGCTCTTCTCTTCGCACTTTCTGCCACCATCGCCGTCGGCGTCTTGGTCCCCGTGAAACCGTGAGTGCCGGTGCAGTTCTCTGCGCTCTCTTAGACATACAGGGATAAGAATTTTTCTTGCCAGTATGAAGGCTGCATGTCTGATTGCCTCGGTGATGGTGGATTTCAAAGGATGTGATGCAAAGTGCGGGGGTAAAAAAGCTCAACGGCCCAGCGATTCGCGGCTGCGCTAAACAGGAGTACGACATAACCTCACCACTCTGCTCCTCGCGTACCTGCTTCGTCATCCATGGCATACTGCAAATCCCTCTCATTCGTCCTCGTCGCCATGGGCCTTTCTAATCTCCGCCTCAATCGAATCGCTTTCGGTAGCAACATTGAAGTCCATGACACATCCATTCAAGACTACAGCCTCCTCTCCCCCCCTCCTCCTCCAACCTCCCCCCCCCTTTCTCCTCGTCCACACAACGTTCAGGATTGTAGGGTACGATGCTACATCCGCTCCTCTCCCTCATCTCTTCGTCTCCCTCGTTCTTCTCCCTTCGGCGTATCGTACATGTATCTAGCAGACCATCGCTAGAGCAATGGCGACCAAGTGTGCTACCGTCGACTTTACCCGCTTTGATGTTCGCCACCTTTGAGTTGCACACTCCACGAGTGCTTGCTGTTGTATGTACTTGCATTGCAGCGTGGGAAAATAGACCAAGTAGGTACTCACACGCCATCCTGAGGCATTGGAACACATTCTCTCTCCCAACCTCACGCGCTCAGATCTTATCAAGTCGGAATGTGCGATCAGAGTGAGTGATCACCATGAGCTTCCGCTTCCGTTGCTTTTCTTTCTGATCGTTCTGGCGATCTTTCCCGCATATGCGGTGATGTAGTCCTTACGAGTACCAGACGCAACACTCTGTGAGCAGGCTTCAGAGCTCCTTCTTACTGGACGTCTCGCAGGTCGGCTTGCACTGCGCCAATGCACGCCACGGTCGCTCGTGCTCTTCGACGAGATCGGAAAAGGAACGGATGCTACAGGTGGGCACTGGGATGCACTCTGACCGGCATGAGCGATGCTGAACGCTTCTCTTATAGACGGAGCAGCTCTCTTTGCGGCTACAATTCGACATCTACTCGACCTGAAGGATTCCCGAAAACGGTCGTGGCAACGCACTTTCATGGTACGTGACGATGACTATGGACTATGTTACGAAAACGCCACGCTGACGCCTCCTTTCTTGTAGAGGCATTCCATCCCGCGATCTTGCCGGATAGCCTTCCGGAAGTGATGTTCACTGACGGCAGTGCAAATCACGGATCGGTGCGCACCTCTGGGATGAAATGGTGTTCTTGTTCAGGTCAGTCCACGTTCAAGCCATTCCAGACCGGTAGCATGCTTACCTTCCTTCCTTTCATCACGCATGGCTTGCATCCAGATTGGCACCAGGCTTGTCCCTCACCTCCAACGCTGCTCATCTCGCCAGAGTCTTCCTCGTACCGGAGGACGTTGTTCAGCGGGCAGAGCATGTCGCAGAGCTGGCTTGTACGTACAACCTTGCAGTACTGCTTCTTCAAGACGATGCGACGAGCTCAGAGGTATCGCGGACGAGCCACGTTGGCAGAGCGGACTCACAAAGCCATGTCAGAGGCGGAAAAGCGGCCCAGCTCCGACTTCAGGAAGGGCAGGCTAAAGTGGAAGCGGCGGAGCGAAGAATGCGTGCTCTCCTTGAACGGAGCTGGTCGAAGAGCAACCGGACGACGACAGCATGACGAACAGCGGAGCGAGCGGTTCGACGCCGGCTAATGTGGTTCGGAGAGGTCTGGCGCAGATCATGAGCGTCTGATCTTTCGCTTCCCTGGAGGCCCGACGATTCCTTGCATCCTCGTTCAAGACATTCTTACATTCTTACCACATCACGTTGGCATATATAGGCGAGGTGACTACCTCGAAACGAAGACTGCATCTGGATTCTGCATTCGAGTTCTTAAAAGGTGCCTGAAAGCATGCGCTTCAGGAGAACGTGAATCAGGGGTCCGTACATCATCAGCAAAATCAAATCCAAACCCAAACCTTCTCCGAACATCGCACCTGCGCTCTGGCATACATAGTTCACTACAGGGTGCAGGCATCCACTCCATTCACGGGAATTTGCCGACTGCCGTCGCGAAGGACCGACGATTCTCGGTTGCACCAGTCGGAAAGGTCAGAGAGAGAGGAGTGCAGGTTATTGTGCAGTGTCCCACTGAATAGCCTCATGTTCCTGCAGCACTCGCTCTCTTCCACTCGACTCTGACTTTGAGCGTTATAAACACCAAAGCTGACTCTTACATACCTGCTCATGACTGCCCTCTTTCCCTCTCCAGAACTCGCCCTTATCCACCTTCTCTCTCTCACGATTCAGGAGGATGACATACGATTTCGACGACTACTACGACAATGCTGCATGGGCCGACGAAGAAAACTTCCTCGCGCTTGAAGAATCGCCCATCGAAGCTACCCAAGATGTGCTACGTGCTCAAGCTCGTCAGGAAGGCGATTCGATGGCGAAGTGCTATAGGGAGGCGAATATGGCGTATGCTTCGGGATACAGTGCGCGGGCGAAGAAGCTTAGCATGAAGGGGAACTATCACAAGGGACGGATGGAACACCTCAATCGACAAGCCGCGGAATGGGTGTTTACTGTGAGTTCACCCTTGACCTTCTCTCCCGAGTCTGTCCTTGCTGGGATGTATGCTGAGCGGGCTGGCGATCTTTTGTCGACACACTTAATCAGGCCAACAATCAGGACGAGCACGATAGCACCATCGATCTGCATGGCCTGACTGTGCGGGAGGCCGTCGAGCGTACCCGGGGCTTCATCAAGTCAGCCCGCCGAGAAGGCCATCCCTACATTCACGTCATTACGGGCAGGGGACTCCATTCTCTCGACCGGCGCGCCAAAATCAGGCCGGCGATTGTTCAGCTCGCTCGAGAGTAAGTATTGCCCTGCTATTTTCTTTAGTCTGGTGAATGAGCTTATTGACTTCTCTGGCACCTCCTTGAAGAGAAAACCTCTCGTACTCCGTCCACCCCGGAAACGAGGGAATGCTCATCGTCTCGATCTCGAATGTACAGGCTAGGTCCAGGCCGGAGGAGACGTCTACATATCGACACAGAACGTTCCGCACCCCCACCCCACCAATGGAGTGGCCCACCATCTCTGGAGCGCAGGCTCCAGTCTCGCCCGTGACAACTTCCACGTTTGAGCGAAAAACGTTGCGCACTCGATCGCCGCCAAAGGTCAAGAGGACATCGTCACCGCAGCCGGCGTCCCATCCTCCACCTTCTCCTCCTCATACGGCTCAGCCTCCATATTGTCCCTGCGATGTGTCGGCGGTCATTCTTGAAGCTGTTGGTGCTGCCTTCGATCATGCTGTCAGGTTTGTGAAGGGCTTCTTCGATTGCCGTTGACAGGATTGTTCACTTGTCCGGCGCAATGCTGTTGGCAACTCTTCTCTTTGTTCTCGAGACCTCGATATGCTCAATCCAAACATTTCAGCAACTTCAAGTGTAAAAGAAGGAGGAAGTGATATATTCGAAGGGAGAGAAATCTGACAGAGAAGGGGAGACGGAGAGAACAAGAGATAGGAGCTCAGAGAAAGGCAGAAAGTCAGGGGCGCGTATGAGCAAGACAAGGGGCAAGAACCTTCTGTGCGCAACGGAAATGGCCAAGGGCTCGAGCGAGCCTGTGTATAATCTGGGTGTGTCGGTACAGTGTCTAACCGGTGGACATAGAGTCGATCCATGCACGATTCCACTACAGAATGCAGGCAAGGTCGAGTGCTGGAGAAAGGGTAGGAGCCACTCCCCAGCCTGAAAGCACGTTCGTGGCGAGTTGCCGTCCAGGCCTCATCTGAGGATAATGAAATGAAGCGATGAAGCGACGAGGATACCGTTGGCTGTCTCCGGGTGCAGCGCGCAGCAGCCGGATCATCGGCTTCAGCGTCTCACCTCTGCTTGTTGTTGTGCTGGTGAGGCGCTCCCATATGTAGGGCGTAGGTCCACATGTACATAACGGGATCATGAGATGAGAGCGGGTCAACGGGCGCGTTACAGTTGACTCCATTCACCGCGAAGGATTGAACAGTCTCTCTCATCATGCTCTCACGCTCTCACCCGTATGATGTATAAAAGCAGGACCTCCCTCCGCTCATCACCCTCCCCGTCACCATCTTCCTCCCAACACCCACATATCTTTTCTCACTTATACACCACACACCCAGACTCCACCACATTACTCAACATCAAGATGCAGATCAAGCTTGCCGCTCTTCTCCTTGCACTTTCTGCCACCATCGCCGTCGGCGCCGTAGCTCCCCGTCAATTCAACGACGTGAGTGCCGGTCCTGTTCTCTGCGCTGACTTGGCCGTACAGATGGCAGACTCACCAGCATTCTCTTGAAAGTATGAAGCCTGCATGGAAGCTTGCCTCGCTGATGAGGCTGACGAACAATGGTGTCAAGAAATGTGCCAGGGTTGATAAGCTCAAGGATCCAAGGACTCGTGGCTGCCCTCAACAGGAGGACAACAGATCTGCTACGAGGAGGACGACAAATCCCCACCACTCTGCTCCTCGCGTACACCTGCTTCGTCATCCATGGCATACTGCAAATCCCTCTCATTCGTCCTCGTCGCCATGGGCCTTTCTAATCCCCGTCTCAATCGAATCGCTTCGGTAGCAGCATCGAAGTCCATGACACATCCATTCAAGACTACAGCCTCCTTTCTCCTCTCCCCCTCCTCCTCCACCCCTATTCTCCTCGTCCACACAACGTTCAGGATTGTAGGGTACGATGCTACATCCGCTCCTCTCCATCGTCTCTTCCGCCTCCCTGGTTTCTTCTCCCTTCGGCGTATCGTACATGTATCCAGCAGCCCATCAGTCATCAGCTAGAACAATGAAGACCAAGCACGTTACTGTCGACTCTGTGTGCTTTGAGGTTCGCGACCTTTGCATCGTCCGCTCGTTCACGAGTTCATGTATCTACGTGTATTACAGCGCGTGAGAAAAGGGATCGCGAGAAGGAACTCACACACCATCCTGTGAGGCATCGGAACAAACAGCTCACGCTGCCTCTCCCAACCTCACGCGCTCAAGATTATATCGATCGATTCTCGCATCAAGTCCATTCCGACGCGGCAGCCAGAACTGAGAACCACGCCATCAGACAGACTTGAAGCAGAACGCTTAGAAACATTATGTGGTGTTGGTTGCTCACATCTTGGTGTCTGCATGTAGTGTCGGGCTATTGATGAGTAGGGAAAAGGAAGGAAAGAAGGAGAGACGAATGAATGTGTACTTGACGAATGATGGTGTAGGAAGATTTTCAAGCCGTGATCTGGAGCGCCCCTTGTTCCCCTTTGGGAAATCCCTTAAACGAAAGCGGAAAGAAAGATAGCCAAGAACGCAGCCGTCGCCACGAAGAAGCCGGATACGGACAGCGATCTCCCCGCAGAGGCCGAAAACACATCCGCCGTCACGTTCGTCACCTGTGTACCCGAATTGAGGCCCGGCGCAAGGGAGGCGAAGACGACCTGAGGCTTGCCATCGTCCCCGCCCTCGGCGTCGAAGATGGTGTAGGTGTTCTTGAGGAAGGCGCCACCTATGATCCACTGTAGGTTGTCGTCGGGAAAGCTTCCGAGGCCGAAGAAGGCGCCCATGCAGTAGGAGAGGTCTGATGATGCGATGTCGCCGACGAAATCGATGTCCGGCTGGATATTATTTGGGAGGATCTGTTAGCGTCTGTACCCAAGTGTAGAGTAACCAGCTCGAAGGGTCCGCTTACCAGTGTGTACCACTGCCCTCCAAATGCCATGGATGCCTCTATGATTGACGATGAGGAGCACGGGTAGGTGTAGTAGCCCGGTGCACCCTCCATAGGTTCGGCGCCTGGTATTTTGGAGTAGAGCTCTGCGATGACAGCGTCCGGCCCACCGATCAAAGTCGTTCCTGTTTTGCAAGCAAGCGGAAAGCACCAGTCAGCCGAGAATGTGAAGAGGACGGAGTGCCGGGTGGAAGATCACTCACCTGTATCAATGGCCGCCCTCCGTTGATCACCCAACTTGACCTGCTGATTACCTACGCTCAGGCCGTCGAGCAAGATGAGCCAGAAGCTTCGTTCGAGAACTTGGATGGGATTCTCAGATCCGGCGATGAACAGACTGGAGTTCACGCCGCCGAGGGTCAGCGAGCCGCCAGGAGCGAAGACTTCGGGCGAGACGTCTGTGAGTGATGTGAGCTGCCGTTCTAGGAAGACTGAGATGACAGAACGCAGAGATGAAACGAGGGAGTGACAGTCAGTCAGAAAGAACATGACTATGAGGAGGCGATGATACGTACTGGCAAAGCGTCTGTCTGAGATGTTGGCCTGAAGCCAGAACGGCGGAGCATTGACGCCCGCCAGCGATTCGAATGCGAACCCCATGATGCCCGACACGAGGGGACTCTGCTTCAAGCTGGACGTAACCTTGTCCGCAATCGCGATGACCTGCTTCTCCGAGACGAAGAGCACATCCCCCGAGCCCATACTGACGATGTCATGTCCGATGATCCCGCTGACGTTCCCGCTGCCGTACTGCACGTCGAAGACTGCGTCTGGTGTCGGGACGAAGGTGGTCGAATTTTCGACTTTGAAGTGGTCCGTTGATAGCCAACAGTCTGAAGAGCCTGTATCGACGATGACTGTGTACCACGCTGGCGGAGTACCGATCCTCACTCGGGCGAGCCAGGAGGAGTCGTGTCGGTAGTTGGTCATGCGAACGTCCGCTGTGGTCGGTGAGGCGTTGCCGGTGTCAGCAGCATCTCGTCTTATCGGGGAAGTCGATGAGTCGTGGAGGCGGTACTTGTGGCGAAGATGGGAGCGGTGCGCATTGGCCCATTCGACAACCTCCTTTCTGGTAGCCCGTGATCGTGCTCGAGGACGAAGAGGGGCTGCATTGTACTCGAAGGGAAGAGGATCCGGCCGAGGAGGGATGTGTTGTTGGAGCGGGATGTGAATGGGTCCAGGTGCTTGAGCTCGGATGAAGCCTGCTTCTGCCGCTGATACGTTGTGGACAGAGGAGCTGAAGGCGATCGCCAGGGCCGATCCCGCGAGGAGGAGTCGCGACCACGCCTTCATTTGGCCTGTTCCCTGTCTAGACTCGAATCGAAAGTAGGGGAGGGGAAGGGGACAGGGAGTGGAGAGAGGGGGAAGAGATGAGAGTGGTAGAACAAGAGGATCAGCACTGTCCTCGCCGGTGTTCATGTCCCATCCTCCATCTTCTTCTCCTCGTACGGCTGATCCACTCAGTTGCCCCTGGGATGTGTCCGCAGTCATTCTTGAAGCTATTGGTGCTGCCTTAGATCATGCCGTCAGGTTTGTGAAGGGCTTCTTTGATTGCCGTTGACAGAAGAGTGCACCTGCCCGGCGCAATACTGTTGAGAATTGTTCTCTTTCTTTGAACTGCTTGAGACCTCGACATGCTCAATCCAAACGTCCAAACGTTTCAGCAGCTTCAGACATGATGCGCTCGTGTACTGTATTGTGATAGCAGACACGAATGAGTTGCAGCCATAACAAGTGCGAGGAGTCACTCACCGGCCTGAAAGCATGTTCGTGGCGAGTTGACCTCCACGTCCATTTGAGGATCATGAGATGAAGCGATGAACGTGGAATGGGGCGTAGCGCGCAGCGGACGGACCATCGGCGCCCTCTTCAGCCCGTGTACATTGCGTCTCACCTCTGTGCTCTGTGCTGACTGGCGAGTTGCTCCCGTTGATTTCGCCATTCAGTGCATCACGGGGTCATGAGATGAGAGCGGATAGCCAGGACTAGACATTCGAATTCATTCACCGCGAAGGACTGAAGGAACTCTCTGGGTTTATAAGAAGGGGGCCTCCTTCCGACTCAGGACACCTAGATCACCTTCCCAATCACCATTTCTCTCCCAATATCCACTTTAATCATCCCATTCATACACCGCACACCCAGACTCCACCACATACATACCTCAACATCAATATGCAGATCAAGTTTGCCGCTCTGCTCTTTGCGCTTTCTGCCACCATCGCCGTCGGCGCCTTGGTCCCCCGTGAAACCGTGAGTGCCGGTGCAGTTCTCTGCGCTCTCTTAGACGTACAGGCAGCAAACTGATCAGCATTTTCTTGCCAGTATGAAGGCTGCATGTCTGATTGCCTTGGTGATGGTGGTGATTTCAAAGGATGTGATGCAAAATGCGGGGGTAACAAAGCTCCGGGGCCCAAGGATTCGCAGCTGCACTAAGCAGAGAACGACAATACATCTCACCGCCTCACCACTCTACTCCACGCGTACCTGCTTCATCATCCATGGCATACGGCGAGTCATTTTCAGTCGTCTTCGTCGTTATGGGCCAGTCTGATCTCCGCCTCAATCGAATTGCTTCGGTAGCAGCATCGAAGGCCATCAAATACATCCATTCAAGACTACAGCCTCCCCCCTCCGCCTTTTCTCTTCCACAACGTTCATCATTTTAGGGTGCATGACTATATCCGCTCCTCTCCAACGTCTCTTCCTTCTCCCTCGTTTCTTCTCTCTTCGGCGTACCGTACATGTATAGAGCAGACCATCAGCTAGAGCAATAGCGACCAAGTGTGCTACCGTCGACTCTGCCTGTTTTGAGGTTCGCCACCTTTGAATTGCACACTCCTCCACGCATTGCAGCGCGGCGTGGGAAAATAGATCAGGAAGGTACTCACACGCCATCCTGAGTGATCGGATGGACAAACCACGTTCTCTCCCAACCTCACGCGCTCAGATCTTGTCAAATCGGAATCTACGACCAGAGTGAGTGATCACCATGAGCTCCGCTTCCGTTGCTTTTCTTTCTGATCGTGATCGTTCTGACGACCTTCTCCGCATGAGCCCGTGTCATCCTTACGAGTATCCAGGCGCGACACTCTGTGAGCAGGCTTCAGAGCTACTTCTTGCTGGACGTCTCGCAGGTCGGCTTTCAACTGCGCCGATGCATATCACGGTCGCTGGTGCTCTTTGACGAGATTGGAAAGGGAACGGATGCTACAGGTGAGCACCAGAGTGAGCCTTGACTGACATGAGCGATGCTGAATGCTTCACTTATAGATGGAGCAGCTCTTTTGCTGCCACGATTCGACATCTACTCGAGCGACCTGAAGGATGCCCGAAAACGGTCGTGGCAACGCACTTCCATGGTGCGTGACGATGACTATGCACGTTGGAAAAAGAAACGTCATACTAATGCTTACGTTCTCAAGAGGCATTTCATCCCGCGATCTTACCGGATAGCCTTCCATTCCAGACGGCACATATGGAAGTGATGTTCACTGACGGCAGTGCAAATCATGGATCGGTGCGCAACTCTGAGGATGAAATGGTGTTCTTGTTCAGGTCAGTCCACGTTCCAACTATTCCAGACCGGTGCATGCTTACCTTTCTTCTTTCATCACGCATGGCTTTCATCCAGGCTGGCACCAGGCTTGGCCCTCACTTCCAACGCTGCTCATCTTGCAAGAGTCTTTCTTGTGCCGGAGGACGTTGTTCAGCGGGCAGAGCATGTCGCAGAGCTGGCTCGTACGCACAATCGTGGCCGGCTTGCCCTTTTGGAGGACAAAGCTATTACCCAGACTTTTTAATGGCCATTACCCGCAGAAGAATTTGCACCGAATTGCGCGAGAGTCGAGCCTCTTGTTTTCTCTTTTGATTGTATCTACAGTAGACTCCCTCCTAACCCATAGCCTCAGAAGCCATAACCCCTCCAAAAGCCATACAAAATTCTTCTCCCCGGTGGGTGCGTATGTAAAATGGAGCCTTAAGCCTTAAGCCATAAAGCCATACTCCCTCGAAGCCATGATTTGCTGACCGCAAAGTAAGCATGGGTAAGAGGGAGCTGAGGCTTGCAACACCGTGTCGCGAGTCAGCAACACGGTGTCGCGAAGGCTGCAACACCATGTCGCGAGGAATTTTACCACTCGCAACACCGTGCGGCGACTACCTCAAACCCTGAAATTCTCTGTCTGCACTCTAGGTCATCCCGGTCAGAGGACGTTTCTGACTTGGAATTAAGCTGCTGGAGGTCTCGGAGACTCCCTCACTCAGATCTTGAAAGCCTTGCTCGTCCTGTTTCCTTCATCCTTGTCTTTCTGTTTGGTATTTTTTTTTTCAGCCCAGCAGCTTGCTGGGATAGAGTAGGAGCCTGGGAGCACCTATGGGGCTCTTATTGCGGGCTGTATGCTCATTCTTTAGGACATATGGTCCCCATAGTTTCCCCTGGAAATACTTGAGACGATCGCGGACTCGCGGTCGCCCAAAGAAAGCAATTCAAGCGAAGAAGTCAGACTCAGTACGGAAGATTGCAATTATCAACAAGATCAACAATGACTACCAATACAGAAAGATGTGGAAGGATAATATGAGGCAGCATGTGATGTGTGAGCGAGAATTCTGGTAGAACGAAGATGGAGACGTAAAGAGAGGTTAGAAGGAAGGTTTGAGCGCGTGAGAAAGCGCGTACTCACGTTATACTGGGGGAAAGTAAGTGACCTCGGGAAGTCCGGTGGTTGGGAGCACGCCGCCAGGGAGACAACCGAGGGAAGGCCAGTGAGGTCGTGAGTATAATGTCGGTGCGGTCAGGGAGACCAGTGCCGGGCAAGATATCGGTGAGACCAGGGAGACCGGAAGTGGGCAGAATGCCGCCGGGAACGCTGATTGAGGGTAGGACCGAGGTAGGCAGGATGTCCGTGATGGTACCAAGACTAATCGATTCAAATCAGGAAAGGAGCAGATATGTCAGTCAAATATCGGGCCCGGGTGGAGGTGAAAGCTATCACTCACGGGACAGAAGCGGAGACCGTGGCAATTGGAAGTGATGCCGGGACGCCAAGCCCACTGGAACCCGTGATGCCTACTCCCAAGAGACAGGTGTCAAGAGCATCGGCGACGGCTGGAAACAACGTCGAGAGAGCGGGGACAGTAGCCGTGACCGAGCCAACTAGAAGAGTTGCCGTGGCAGAAATGCCAGTCACGCCACCGCTGAGAGTGATCGAGCCTGTGATCGGAGCGCTGACGGGGACAGTGAGAGGCACGATGATGTCGCCAATCGTCCACCAGAGACAAGGAGAGGTTGTGTCCGGTGGAAGTCGAGACCGCGCACTGGACCATCGTGCTCTTCGAGTCTGCCATAGACGGTGCCTGTCTGGTATTACCAGAGCTGGGTGGAGCCGTTGCAGCAAGCAAGGGTAGTCGGGAGTGGAAGACCACGCCTTTGAGCCTGCTGGACTTGAACTCGAACTGCGGAACATATGCGCATACATTTTAGGACAACGGTCAGTCCATACTCTGTTCACGGAGAGATGTCCAAGCATTTTGCGGCACTGACCTTTGTGAGCATCTGCATGCTGGGTACGACTTCAGATGAGAAGGACGGGCGAGCGAGAGTGCCAGTATTCTGAGGACGTGTGCGAGAGCGGGGGGAGTGCAGAGCTTCTCTTTACGGCCGTATACTGAACACCATCCTTCTGTATTTCGGCAGTGATACGCTTGGATACGGGGTCGAAGGGAGTGAATCGCTGGTCGAAGGAGAATGAAGACGTGTAGATAGGTTAGCATCGAAATATGAAGGCGTGGAGAAGGACACACTCACGTTGAACCGTGCAAGAGGGGAGCGAGGAAAGCATGTAGAGTCCTTCGAACGAGAAGGAAGAGACGACGATGATGTGCGCCTGCGCTAAGGATGTCGGTTGTTGATGTATTGGAAGAGTCCGAAGCGAATGCTGAATCCTGCCCATGTTGCGTGATTCGTGGATGTGAGGTGGAAGAGGACTTTGTCTGGGAGGGCGAGGAAGCGGAAGTTGCAGGCAAACCATGAGCGGAGGGATGATAGATCTAGGATGGAGGTGGATGGGTTGAGCCTGTTGAGGTTGTGCGGTGCTGACGGGGGTGTTGTTGATGCTGCTTGAGAGATTGCCGAGGAGAGTGATACTGTGCTCGCGTTCTTGGCGACGAGGGCACCTGCAGAACGTCGGATGTTGCTCATAGTAGGGTCGCATCGGCGGTTGCGGACGCGTTAGATCAGAGTACACGGTGATGAAGGCGAGAGTATGGAGGATGAGATCGCTATAGATGGCGCTTGCACTAGGCGATGAAGGTAGCGCCGGCGGCAGAAGGGGATGATGCTGATGTTGTTGCTGTAAGGAGATGGATGGCGAATGTAGGGAACGAGTTTGATGTGTGGAGTTGTCGGTCATGCGGGAAGAGTCTGCATATCGTTTGATGTAGAAGTGTACGAGGAAAAGGAGAGGGAGCGGTCAGATCGACGATCTGATGCTGCGTAGACAAATAACAAAATTTCGGGCGAGGATGGAAGCTGTCGGCTGAGGGAGTGGACTGAACATGACGGGGACACTTCAGTTGGGATGGACGGGTGGGTTCGGTAGAGAAGAGGACTTACCAAGTAAGGCCGTCGTCACCGCAGCGAAAGGCACGACTGCGGGCGTGCTCGTACGGGAAGTGAGACCAGGCGTCGCCATCGGCCGAGGAGTCCTCACGGACGGTAGCCCACTGACGCTTGGCCAAGTAAGGACCTCAACGCTTCCAGTAGAGTTCTTTGCGTGTGTCCTCGTCGAGGCGAACCTCTTCCTTCGTCTGTCCGCCACGGTTGGAGGTGGCGCCGGCTCCGCGCTCAAAGAAGCCACTGGGATCGCGTCAATGAACAGCTTGCTCGGAGAATTGGTCCGAATCTGAGGGTGAGAGTGGAGGTTGAAGAACGACCGTGGGTGTGGTGATGGTTCTCTGCATCAGCGGTAGAGGTGTTATCCTCGTCGCCGATGGTTGTGTTGGAGGGGGTAGACATTCTTGAGACGGAATTTAGGTGGTAGGAGTTAGGTCGCGCTGATTAGTGCGTGGAGCTCTGTGAAAGTGAGGTCGCGAGTCAGCTAAACGAGCTGGGAACGAAGAGGCTGGGCAATCAGTCATACAAACGTGATGTGAGGTGTCATCGTTGCTGTCGGATCGGAGGTGGAAGTCTTCGCGGGAGTGGAAAAAAGGTTGGGGATTGTGCTGGGGAGTGGGGAACGGACGTAGTGCTGTCGGTTCTTGGCAGTGGAGGCTGGAAAAGGTACGGTGTAGATGATGTATGGGTGAGCGTGTGAGAATAAGCGCGCATGTATGTAGATCCATACCTGGTTGACTGGTGCTTTTCCTGCGAGGGAAACTGCCTCTGCTACCATTGTTGTTGCTGCCTTGCGTGTAGGCGGAGAGAGGCGGAAATGAGGAATGTGAAGTCAAAAACTTGAGGGTGAGGGTGTGGGTGCGGGTGAGGGTGCGTGGTAAGGCGATCGGGAGGGTCCGCATTGTTGATGACATATGGGCGGCAGGCAGTATCGTTGGCAAAGGGGACCTTAGTCCTTATGAGAGGAGCACTATAAGCAGATGGATATCCCGACGAGAGAGCTG